>BGZK01000826.1:0-272657 GCA_005406025.1 Eumeta japonica | reverse complement strand
CTGTTTGTTTAGTTAAGAAACTTTGTATTTACTTTACCAGAACCTTTACACATGTACAGTTATTCGATTCGAACTTGAGTATGCTGTTCTTATTTGTAATATGATGAATATAAAGACATCATAGAAATGGTGCAAAAAAAGTTCTTAAAAGCGTTTCAAATATTACTTTGATGGAATTTTATAGAGATGTATATTAGTGAAATGAAATGGTGTGCTATGGTGTCCCTAACCGAACCCAACAAAGAGAAGCTCGGCCACACGAATTATTTGCCACTAACAGCTGTAGTACACATATCGCTGGCGCACACTCAGAAATCCGCCGCCTCATCGATACTTATAACAATCATTACAACGCTATCGACATCATAAGACTGTGGTGTTTTTTAATAAAAGATTTCATAAGACTTTCAACTATGTTTGCAATGAATGAAAAACATTCTGTATAATTAAATTATTATCACGTAATATTTTAATATATATTTAGTAATCATTTGTGCAGTACGAAGCTGATGATATGCATACAGATGTTTATGTGTATTTCCTTTTATATTAGCAATTGTAATGCATTATTGTTTTTCAACCCAAATATACAAAGAAATAAATAATTCATCTTTTATTTTTACGAAAGAAAATCTCTCATATCTACGATCGTTTTCTACATCAATAACACATATAATCAGAATCTCTACTCAGAAAAATATTATTTAAAAACTTCCAATTCACTGGAATCGAGATAATTAGAAAAATATGTAATTTTGATTTATCTACAACATATTTTGAAAATATTTTCGTTGTCCCACAAAACGCGTATAAAACAAGTTATCTGCACCAATCATAGAATAAGTAGAAGTGTTCAAAGTTATTTTTAATTAAAACAATAATTCGTCGATAAGGACGTAATGCGAAAATTTTAATCTGAAATAAAAACCTTCCTACTCGCATAAAAATACAACAATGTAATGTAAGTTTGCATAATATTTGTTATCACAGTAAATAGAGTTAGACTCTTTTTCTCTTGAAATATTTATAGGTACTATGAAATGCAAATCCTTATAACATTGTATATTTTTACGCTCCTTCTAAGATAATCTAAAAGAACCTTTCGACGAAAAATATTATTCAAATAGAAGTACAAAATTTTATTTCAAAAAATATCAGTAAGTCCCAAATGAATTCACGCATAGAGGCATCCGCACCCTGACCCTTTTTTCATATATTTCAACTTTCATTTCTAACGCACACCGCACAAAATTCTATTATTTTCTTCTCTGTACCGTTCAAGGAAGGTACTCACGTAAAAATGCGATTTAATCGGAATCTGTAGGACCTATAATGCTGCGTATATTTTTCCACGATATCTTGTAGCGCTATTTCTAAATTAAGACGGAAACACTATATTTTTAAATATAATTTCATTCAAAATTTCTTAACTTCCCGAAAATATATGTTTTTAACGCATTACTTATGACACTTTACATTAGGAGAAATCTAATTTTATATTAAAAACCTCGTCATTGTGGTCGTATATCAACAAATAATGGTTCTTTTAACTTCTCGCCAAGAAAATTGAAAATGTTATAAAAATGAAGAAAGATATTGTTTCGACATCATTTTTTAAAACAAAATTTTCTCTTTTTAAAGTTTCTGTTTTTCTATCTCTCTTTGTTTGTGTGAGTGTTTGTGTGGGTATTAATATATGTCATATAATACGAGGGATAAGTTCTCAGTAGATCTATGCCCCAACCTCTTTTTATACTTCTTTAAAGACTGGCTACATTCACTTACTTGTAGACAAAACAAAATACGTAATAAACTCATTTATTTTCCATTGAATATTGAACATAGGCGCTTTTAATATTAAGTTCGCTATTAGCGAATTTAAAATTTTGTACAAATTAGAACATCACATCTTTATTAAATTCTTAACCAGACAAGGTAAAAGCCAAAAATGCATTAAAGAGGTAATGGATGCTATTTACTGAGAGTCTGCCCCTTCGTTATCTACTATTCAAAAGGGGTCGAGCGAATTTAAACGTGGAAGGCAGAGCATTGAAAATGACCTGCATACCGGCAGGCCTGAGGAAGCCTCTTCACAGGAAATCGTAGGAGAAGCAGAGAAAATTATGTAGGAACACGGTCGAGTGAAGGTTAAATCGATTGCAAAAACAGTCGGTCTTCCTGCCAGTATCGTATACAAGATCATTTGTGACCAAATTTACATGATAAGTGACTGCGGGATGGGTGATGTTGTGACTACATCAGAAGTAACCGTGCGTGGAATACTTTTTGGAGCTATGAGGCGAAAATCCAACCATATTACTGGAGATGGAACTTGGTTCCATCAACCTTGAAAAAGAATCATTTGTCAATGCAGTCGTACCTTAAAGGAGCAATGCAACCAGAAAAAATCTAGCATTTTTCTTTCAGTTGAAAACTCATAGCCACAAATAAAAACACATTTGGGATTATCTGAGAATATTGCTGATAAAATAAAGATTTTAAAGAGTAATACGTCATTATTCTGTAACTATGAGAGTAGCCATTAAAAAAAGGGAAGGGAAATTTGGACAAAGATATTTTGTCTCTGTATGATAATGCTTTCCACTGCTCAAATTGCAAATGTTGCCGCGTATCACTGAAGTACCGAAATCATGAAACATCCAAAAAAAGAATTTAAAGTTTTTAGTTGTTTTTTAATTATTTCCACTTTTTTTAATTACCACTCGATCGTAAGGCAGTTATCCCTCAAGAAGAACGAGAAAGAAATTTGAGGATAACTCTTTTCAAACCTATTATATAGAAATACAATCATATATAAAAGTATTGCAGGAAAAGGACTGTAGGAAGTCGGGTTCATTATGTCCATTTATTCTCTAAATATTCAGAGATTGTATACCCTTACCCTTTTGTGCAAAGTGTTTGCTTAGTAAATACTTTAAATTTGTGTAAGGGTAAATTTTGTACATCCACAGGAATCTAATTGAACATTCGCACACAGAGCCCCTTAAAAGAATTTGTGACCCTATGCAGTCGACTAACATGTAAACGCAGTTTATCATTTCTAGTAATGAAATTATGTCTATCACAATTTTTAATAAAATTTTCTATTTTTTTTTAACGTTTATTAAATTTTGATAAATAAACTGTGATGCCACAGTTAAAATTACAATTTGTTTAAACTTACTTCTAAAATTTTTCAAAGCAAAAATTCTGTGAACATCCGCAACACGTCCTCAAGTCAGGATGCCATATGACATCAAACTATGGAAACAGTCAAAATAAACCAATCTGAGGGTTTTGATATAGGACAAATTTCTTATTTTTTTAATTACAAATGCAGCAGAGCTAAGCCTTTCCTCAACTCACCGATATGAGGACCTCACTGAAGTTTATTATCTAAAGGAAGACCTGGGAATACAGTTGTGTCAAGCTCTAGCTTTTGTTTTCTTAATATTAAAAAGTAAATTATTTAGAATAAAACGTTTTTCAATTTCGGAGATAGCAATGCTCACATCGTCATAATCGAGTGGGCGTCTTTTAACTTTGACCAATAAAGTGGTATCATCTGCAAACGGTACTATCTCATGAATATTCTTAAAAAGGCTTGGTAAGTCATTAATATAAACTACAAAACAGAAACGGACGGAAGATCTATCTCTGTGGCATCCCTATGCGAACCACGGATCCAAATGATCTCATGTCATTGACATCGACCCTCTGAACCCTTAACCCTAAACCTGTAACTCCCTAATGATGTAGCTTTCTGATCAGTGTTTCGTGATTTACACAGTGAAACGTCTTGTAGAGGTCGCACAACACTCCAATCGCATTCCACAAATTCTCTCAGGCTTCAAAATTTTTTTCAACTAGCTCCACACCAGCATCGATTATTGAGCGATTCCGTGTGACACCAAACTGTTTTTGGACATTAGATTATTACTATAAAAATGTAGTAGAAGTTGATTTAGGATCAACTTTTCAAAAATTTTACTTAATGGCGGCTGTACAGATATAGGCCTTAAGTTAGTGGAGTTCGATTTATTACCGCCTTTGAATATGGGAACAACTTTACTTTCTTTCATCAGATCAGGAAACGTGCCATCATCCAAACATTTATTAAAAACAAGCGTCAAATTCGGTGCAATACAATCAATAATGAAGTTTACAATTTTAACTGACAGACCATGGAGATCAGCAGCCTTTTTCATATTCAACAACTTAAATGACTTAATAATGTCTTCCGAATTTATGTATTTAAATTCTAAATTAATATTAACAGGCGGGATATTTTCCCTCAATAAGGATACAGCAAGAGCGGGAGATGGATTGAGAGATTTGGTAGTCGAAATCGGAATGTCAGTAAAAAAATGTTCGAAAGGCTTCGACAATTTATTTGTCTTTTTTAGAATTTTATCAATTGTCTAAAATTGGAAGTCTAGATCGTGACCTTGAATTTTGCCTATTTCATTCTTTATGACACTTCAAGTTGTTTTCATTAAATTTTTGCTGTTCTATATTTTGCTATTAATATAATTCGTTTTAGCCGCGATACCAACACGTTTGAATGTTTTTGAATAATTTTTAACATACTCAGCAAATCTCTCGCTTTTATTGTATGTTCTTTCGTCATATAGCTCATAGAATCTTTTCCTACTTATGTGTATTTCCCAATGTTGCCCAATCACTGAACGGTAATGACTCGTTTACTTTTTATAATTATTGTTTGGAAAATATTGTCGTATTATTATATGCAATATTGAGTTGTACAGCTCATTTGAATTGTTACAGCATTGTAGTTCTCAAATCCTCTGCATGACACATTTTCTAAATTATTCCAATTGTTTATCGTTGATTTAGATTTCTTTAACCGGTATTTTAAAAGACGCTATTTGACCAATATAGTCTGTTTTTAATTATTAATAATATGTTTCTGAAGTGATTCAACATTTGTATAAATGTTATCAAGACATGTCTTACCGACAGACCTGATTCTTGTAGGCTCCAAAAAAAGGTTTGACAAATTGTAATACCCAAAGAACTCCAGAATTCTACCATTGTGATTAATGACATCTAATAAGTTTACATTAAAGTCACCACATGTTACAATATGTTTACTTTTATTGCTTATCTTGCACAAGGCTCGATCCATAACAGATTGAAACAATTCATTAGAAGAATGAGGGAGCCTGTACACGCGTATATTTTTAAGTGTCAAAATAGTGAGATGCTTTATGTCCATAAGGTCCATAAGATCTATAGATCCACACTGTCCACGGAGATGTCGCTGCATAAGCGCGTATTCGTCACTGTACGTTTGCATGCTCTTTACAAAGTACCAAAACTACGTAACTGTGTCCATGGAGCGACAGCGCTTCGCTCGCGCTGCTGTATGCATGCTTTATAACCCATGGTTTCCCCACGTGCCATACGCCGGGCTACATTGAATGAGTTGCACGTGTTGATTTCTATTAAAAAATGGCGTTAACGATTAGGAAATTTATAGTAGTGCCCTACTTTATAGTAAATTCTAGTAAGGATTTTTATTCATTCTGTAAAATGAATGAAACCCTCTATCATTTTCTATTAATTCGTTTCAGGTACAAGTAATCTACGATTGATATTTCTTTCCATGGAAAAGCCCAATATAATCGTCGTTTTCGGCGCCTTCAAAGGTTATACTCGGCTCGAATAACCTCTTGTTGAACGGCATTGTTACAAAAAGAGAGAAGATATATGCTCGCAATTCGCTTCCGTGGACACACTTTAGTATGCTCGGCTGCACAAGCTACTTTGACGTGTTTTGAAGCTTCTATGCAGCTACGATGCTGTGAACAGTGAGCCTTATAAATACAAAGTTAGATCAACCGTTTCCCAAATTTTCAAGTGAAAACATTTTTAAGCGCTCTAAGCACTTTATTTTGTGGGTATTATATGAGACTGAGCCGTCACGCTAGGCTGTATAACGCTCGTTCGGGTAAAGTCGGCTCGAGTTGACTAAGGAAGCGAGAGAGATATAGTCATCTCGGCACTGCTATATTCGCTCGGCGTGCGTTACATAAGAGAGTATAACGCATCAGTCGCATTCAATATCGATATAGACACAGTCTGTCGTGCCAATACGTTTTATTTAATACGTAATTTAACATTATGCGTATATGTATATATTCGTTGTGCATGTATGAGACATTATCTATCGTCATAAGAAATAATATTGTTAAGATAACAAAATAGACACTTGCTTATTTATAGCGAAAATATTTCGCACTCAGGTAAATTCTAATTTCTTAAATAATATAGATGACTTAGAATGTAATCAGAATATTTAATAGAACGTAAATTTGTCTATATATATATATATATATATATATTTGTATTGACATAGTGTCTAAATATCGAATCCATGTTTCTACATATAATGGTAGTTATTGACAAAATCAGGTGTGACAGCCCGCCACAGGGATACATTTTGTAAGGGTGCGTTTTGAGATTGGCAACAATGAGAAAACAAAAGTCAGTTCCAATCGGATTACTGGGGTTCTCACGCAACTAATCTTTCTTTGTTTATTTAATACGACAGTTTTGTGTCTGGGGATTTCGCTTAAAGTTAGCCGAGGTAGAGTTTAAATAAATAATGTTTAGTTTGTATAAGGTCTTTACAATTCTTTCAAGTTACTGTCAGAATTTCGTATATGGCATTAAAAGTAACAAAATATGCCTTATTTCTATTTGATAATTTTATTTGCAAGGACTGTAACTTATATTTATTTATCTATAAAATAAGTATTGACCCTAACTAATACGAAAGTATAATTTAATCTTTAATATGATTTTCACAATGATTATATAGAAAGGAAAAAAAAACTTTATGCATAGAGAATATAGTTTAGACGTCATACTAATAAATATTCTTGTTTAAAAAGAAATTAAACAATTATGTCTACTATCTTGAATGCCATACTTGAGCCTGTCTTGAGCCGTTGGAAGCAAATTGTCGTCTCTTAACGATAGATACCGTTTAGTACACGTTGGAAACATTTTCTATCAACATTGACTACAAAATCGTTACCTTAGTAGCGTTGAACATGACCCTGACCACCGTAATCGGGACTGAATTGTCGACGTCATCGATCATACGAACGATAGTCAGCAGTAACGGATCGCTAGAGGCGGTGAAAACCTTGTAGTGTATGCCTTTTAATGAAAGAAGACGGAGAAGCGAGATTGCAAGAATGGGTGCTAGTTTGACATGTGTTGGTAGTGCACTAGGACTGAAAAGCCCGAAAACGGCTCAGGAACGACTTGGGGCGAGTGTTTCCACACGATATTCCTACAGCCGTCAAGACGGAGTAAGATCTCAAAAAAAGAGGCTACTTGATGAGAGTATGAATTAAGGCAAATTGTAGCCTAGACCTCGATACAATCGGAGAGAAGGACGCAATTGGGTTTTACTTGATAGGAACCCGAAGCGGTCATCAGGTGCCGAATATCCATGAGAATTTCTACATCTCCAAAGAAATATCATTTACCTTGAATCAGAGAGATAAGAAAAAAAATATTTTTATAACAGAATGCAAGGATAATTTACATTATCAGCCTATATTCCGCGAAACAAACGAATACCTGGATCAATTTTAGAAAAATTAGTTTATAGAAAGTTCATTTGGAAATTTGCTGCTCTACCCTCTCCATTCCTTTCCATTCACCCATTAGTAGTTTTCACATACCATCATTACACTCGTGGCCTCATTACATACATAACAAATTAATCTGAATTTCTTTATTTCATCCTTCTTCCCTCTTTCTTTTCTATTCTCCCTACATACCTATTACCTCCCCACTCCTTACTTATCCTCTATTTATCTTCATTTACTCCCAACCCTTACTTCTTTAAACACCTTTCCCTCCAGATTCTAACGTCTAAGTTTGCCGTTTAGCGTTTGCTTAACGCTTCATTTAATTTTAAAAAAAATTTTTTGAACTATTTATAAATAAATAACCAAAAATTTTATTTGCAGCAATTGGTGCTTTTCAAATAATTTACAACCACCAAAGGCTAGAATGATTTTCATAATATAAATGACTTAACTCTGTGGTCCTCACACTAGGCAATATGCCTGTATCGTGAAAGCTCAAGGTTAACGTTTCAAATTATCTAAAAAAATGATGAAAATCGCATTTAAATCGCTTTAGTTAATCCTGGTTTACAAACACACAAAAATTTGACGAAACAACATAGCCTAATAATACTTCTATCAAACGTTGAAAAATATTCTAAGCAAATTCATTCCATATACCTACGTGAACATTAAGAATTTTATATATTTGTATAAATTTGTCTTAATAAACTTATTCGTATTCCATGGCGAGTGTTCATGCTCGTCACATATCACGTTTAATCGCAGGGCTAATCTTAATTTACATATATCACAAATAAAGATTTAAGCGAAAATCTTTTTGTTTGTCTACTTCTTTATTGTTCAGCTGAACGGATTTTAATGTGGTTTTCAACCATATGCATGTCACGTAGTTTGTCTCTCAATGTTTACATTAAGTCTATTAGCTTAACTTGTATACTAACAAGTATGTTCTATCTACACGTATGTGTGACATATGCTGTTTTCGCGAACAAAAACAAATTGAATTTCAATTCATCCACTTGTAACTTTTATACATATTCGAAATTGCAAGCTTTGGTGCTAATACGATAAAACGGTACTATGAACTACCCGACATCTAATATAATAAAATAGTAAAATGGGTAAAGAACTTTAGCCCATTTTAAATTTTACTCCCTTTATTAATACTTAAAGAACTTAAATTTGGACTCATTTGATTTATTAAAATACCATAAAGGATTACATGAAAAAGTTTCAAATAGCAGTGGGTTATTTTAGTCGTGTAGTTGATTAAGTATAAATAAACAAGTAAAGAATACTTAAGCACCGGCCAAGATGTCGGACCATACTCAGTGAAGGGTTTCGTAACCGTTACTACAAGGAAATGTATTAAACTGGAAAAAAACTACGTTGTTACACTTCTTTTCAAGTTTCCTGCATACCGTAGGTATAATAACTTTGGTCACGTTATTTTAAATACGCTAAAAGACGATCAAAACACTTGCTACAGTCTCCTAATATAAAAATACTATATGAAAAAGTATACCAGCAAAAGAGCGTATCTTCGTGGCACTGACGTCCTTTTGTTGACAAGCGCAATTTTTCGGCAATAACTAAAATTAGATATATCGGACCATGTTCGAAATAATTTTCTTTCCTTAAAAATCTTAAAGTATTTAAAGAACTGTCGAAATATGTACCACACGTTGATATTGACGAAAAAAAAAATTTCAGCTTCTGCTACAAATATGGAATACCTCCCTCTCTAAAATGTTTATTTCCGTTATTTGACTATTGAACTAAGTAGCGGCTTATACAAGACACCTATACTCCGAATTTCACCGATATACATAGTGTAGTTTTTGAGTGAAAATGCTTGTGAAATACAAACGAACAGACGTATAGATATGACCTAACTGTAAGGGTTTCGTTTTTGCCATTTTAGCTGCGGAACTCTTAAAATTGACTGAATCGAATACTAAATAGTTTAAAAATGAAGAAGTTATAAATAGATAAACATTGACATCTGACGTTTATTTAATAATGCCATTTAAAATTTATACATTTTGATTACATAAAGAATGTAGTTCTAAATGATGTAGCATGCAATATATAAATTAAAACATTTATTTGTTTATACTTATACAATTGTATGTGTTTTTGAAAATAATTATGTGTTTTTCTTCCTTTTTTAAGCTTTGATTTATTTTCACCTGTTCCGGTGTATGTAATCAAATTTTGTAAGTGAATTTTAGACCACTTCCCGGTTTCTGATTAAGGTCAAATTTTGCACACATATACAAACGAGATGACAATGCAATAATCTGGTACTACCGAGATGATCTGATCATAGAGCCAGAAATCGGATAACAGAACTCTTTAAAGATGAACATCAGAGACAAGAAATTTTGTAAATGCATTTAATTGTAATAGCCCTTTCTAAAAATTATCATGACATGGCTGTTGTACTCAAGGTTAACGCCCGGCGAGGTTAAAGTCCTTAACGACGCACAGCACAATTACAAAATTTTGCATATTAATTTAATTGTGATAGTTTGTTCTAAACACCGTTATGACATACCATTACCCAAGGTTAGCTTTCAACGAAGGATCTCCTCAACAGCAAACAGCACAAACACAAAATTTTGTGTATGTATTTAATATGATAGCTCGTCCTAAGCACTATCATGACACGGCAGCTGTACCCAGGGTTGGCTCCCACTGCTTAGTGGGAGCCATGCAAGCGAATCCGAGAGCAAAAGCTTACTTTATACTTCGAAATTTAAAGACGGTTATAAGAGTTTTGTAATTATTATCAACATAGGTCATTGATTATGATTACTAAGCTAGTTATATTACTATCACCCCAAAAAAAAATACAAAATTGAATATAAAAGCTTGTTACGTTCAAAAACGTTACTGTCAAAACAGCAAAAGAGAAAAATAAAAGTATTATAATAAGATTTTATTCTGCTAATGTAATTGTTTGGAAAAAAAGGAGGAACTTCAATGTCGATCAATGATTAAAATGTAGAAAATGGCTTGTTTCTAGTAGAGATTAGTTTATTTTTAACTTTTTTTCATTTTTAATAATACAAACCATTTTTTATTTACCATTATTTAGACCCACCTTGCAAAAAAAAATGTGGTCATTGAATCACTGGTTTTTGAAAGCATTTAACATACTTTTAAAAATGATTTAAATACATTACTAATATCAACTGAGTGGAATATTTTTCAGAAAGTAATGATTCAGCGGCAATAGTTTCTCTGACAGAACTAGTCTAAAAAAGAATTAGATAATATTTATTTGGGAAAAGGTGCATGACCTTTTCCTAATAATGAAAAGATACAAAATCATTTTAAACAATAACAGATGCGCTCAAATTATTTCTGCACAAAACGGCCAAGTTAAACATAGAAATCTCACCATTAGGGTTTCATTTTGACATTTTAAGTATGAAGCCCTAATGACACCTTTTGTGAGTAATCGAATAACTATTACGTATCTAGAATTCTTCAGGAAACAGCAAAAACATCACGTAAAACAAACATCCCTTTTTTATAGGTTACTAATCTCCGATAGCTAGGGTGGGGGACGGAGACACTTTGTCTGCAGGAGACGGGCTCGCCGCTACGACCGGGATAATATTAAGCTGTTTGCAGCAGCTGTCGGCTGTCGAGGTGGGTTGCCAGTTGTAATGGTATTGCTATTCAACGTTTATTACTTTTGGGTCTGGTGCCGCGCATCCGACCCCCGGAAAGATTGTTATAATGAAAAATAAAGGCGTGGCCCCGCTGCGCGAACAAATTTAACGTAAAATGTAAACGCGGCAAATGGGGCTACGTTTGAATATTTTTTTTTTTTTTGCGTTCTAGCAACGAGATTCCTTGTTTATGCATTAGTTATGCTGATTAGGTCCGTGTTTTGAACTTTAATATTCCCTGCCGACGTCGGCTGCGGGGAGTCATTTTGATATATCTGCAATGTCCACTTGTATTGAAATAAAATGGCGGTGTAGAAAATCCACGGTAATAATAGACGATATTTCATCGCTGCAAACAGAACAGCCGCATCAAGAAGAAACTCTTTATGATTGAATGAAATGAACTTTTTTATGCAGATTGAATATAGGTATGTTATGGCAAGGAATTCGTAATAAATACTCATGCAAAACAATCTATTTTAATAAAAGATTTTGTTCGAATGGATCCCAGAGCTTTTCACATGTCAGACAAATAAATTTGTCTGCCATATAAACTTTTTTCAGATATACATGTATAGGAAAAGATTAATAAAAAAGAAGATAAAAGATTTTTTTTATTATTTTTAATAGGTCCATTGTGGCACAAAGCAGACAAAATGTTTATAAACAACCACGAAATTCTGGTATGGTCTCAAAGTGCTTAAATCTCTTTACTTGAAATTCACAAAAGTGCTCTTATAGAATCTGTAACAATTATATGTGATTATGTGAAATTCCCCGTATTTTACACAAATTATTTAATAAACCTAATTACGGCTGCAATAGCTGTAGGCTCTAAGCTGGCAGTATTCTCTTTCAAAACTGCTCCTTAATCTCGTATATCCAAGAAAATGACGGTTATTACGCTAATGTTGTCATTGTGGCAACATTAAATTGTGTCTAATTATGACAAAGAAACATAAACCGAGCTTATAACTTATGGCGTATTTTGCTTTGACTCATACCGGACTAAACGTTGTTTTTGTTTTATATATAGCAAGCTATACACTTAGGCCATTTTTACAAGAGTTAATACGTTCATATGAGACCAACTCGTGACAATACACACGGTCTCTCGAAAACTCATTTGTTTACCTGCATCAATTTGCCTGTTTTAAATTTATGATACTTAAAATTAATGCTAAATTATTTTTCTTGGTAATATTGTTGGCTTAACTTTTATAAGCCAGTAAAACTTATTACTATGGTGATCTAACTCTCATCGCCCGATTTTTCTCGATTTTTCGTTACCGTAGAACTTCGCAGTTCAAATTCCTAATCAAAAAAACTTGGAGATTTCTCGCTCGAACTTCGGGACTTTTGTCCCGCGGCGACAATCGCGCCAATCCCCAGCCCGTATTTACACTTTGACTCGGGCCGCGGCGCACCTAAAAGGCAGATTATCTAATGTACGTATATATATAAGTCGCTGGTGAGCTTTTAGCGGTCTACGCAAAAAGATTAATGCGGAAAGCGTGTTTTGTGCGAGCCGTGTCCTTCGACGGAACCCTTTCGACGGCGCGGCGGCGCGCGGCGCGGGCCACGGGGGGACGGCAACGCGAACAAATTGAAAAGCAATGGACCGCGGAATTCAATTTCATATTGAAAGCCATTCATCTTTGCCGCCGAGCCGCGAAAGACTGGCTGGAAACATCTAGGGGCTCGGTATAAAAGGTCTCGCCGCCTATATACTTACGATGTTGTACGTTAGGGTAACAAAAAAATATGCGCCTGGTTTTATACATTTTTTACGAGCCCTTTACCATTTTTTTTCTGCGGTGACTCAGTAAAAACGCTCTTAACGTTAACTTCTAAAAAGTCTTTGACTCGATTCTCGAAGTGACCGGAATTAATAATTTCATTTTAGTAAATACTGGTAATGTGTAAAACAAAATCCCTTTTAACCCAGCAGTGCATGCTCGACATCTGTATAATTTTATTGATATTGACGTAATTTAATATTTGTACTACTTTTACTTTTATTATTTCTTTATCGATATAAATATATCGATTCTTTCAGTTTTGTGGTCCCAATACTCCAATACATTTGGATTTTTGATATCATTTGTTTGTGCAAAAATATTATAGTGAAACATATAAAAAATAATACGATATAAAACATTTTTATTTCAAACTGAAATTTACACGAGAGAAAATAAAATTATTGTCCAGATAGTATTTACACTTTCACGTTGTAAGTTATAAAAAATTCACTTATTTACAACCGATTCGCAAATGCAAAGTTGAGCAAAACCGGCTAGAAGTAGCTTAGAGCTTTCATTTTTTCTTTCACACATAACTCTAAAATCTATTGTATAGATACTGTTATTACTTGTATATGGATAGCATTATTATAATTAAACTATTCATTAACACAGTAATAAGCTTTTTCAGGTGAGCTCCAATGCTTTTCTAAAAATTTTCATTATTTCATTCTATAACTTTCGTCGGAAACGAATAGAATTGATTACAAAAAAAAATGACGAGACACACGTTTTCTTCATGTATTTACAGTGGCACTTTGAAAAGAATTTTTTTTTATGTACGTCTTTACGAAATATTAAAAATGCGAAAGTGTATATATTGGTTTGTCGTTTTTTTTTTATAGCAAAAAATCGACGTGATTTTTTTATATAGATATAGTTCATTGTCCGAAAAGTGACATTGGATTGTTTTTATCTCGGAAAAAAACACTTTTCCTGTGGGGGTTATAATTATAAGTCACTCTGTATTGGTAAATCACTAAATAAAATTTAGTTTTTGAGTTGATTTAATGTTGAAATTACCTACTTCCATTTTGTTCCGTTAAAATGCAAATTTTCAATGCGATTCAAACTTAGCCCAAATTAATTGTATGTCACGCGAATTCCACGTAAAAAAGTGAAGCGTATAGTCGCTGTAATGAATGATTGGTATCAATAGTTGGATCGAAACGGAGAGATCGAGATGAATACAGGTCGAAATAAAATTGAAATTGAGTACAAGACTGATATCGGAACAGGCCGTGGAACCAAAATTGAAATTGAACAGGACCAGTATCATGATATCGATTGAAAGAGAGATCACTTGATATGAAAGGTGAATAAATACACACTATGTCCGAGAGGGCGGAACCACAGACGAATCTAGTATATATTAAAACAGTGCTTCTGCTGTCGGCCTGAACTTGATGAAAATAACTGGTTGTGGGCTCATTTTTTAGCTCTTCTTTTTTGATTATTAAAATTTCAGCAACTACGTTTGTACAATTTTAAATAATTAAAAACAAAATAAATCCAGCGTTCATATTGGTTAAATTGAAATCAATATTAATTTCTTCAATCACGTCACTACCTTCTTTTTTAAATTACATTATTATCAAAAGAGTATTAAATTTAATGGAAGAGTCAGCAAATCATAAGCAGGCCAATTCAAAACCAACAAATCGCATGAAGCAATTGCATAGAAATCAGTAAAGCAAGAGAAATATTCCAAGATCGTACAAAGTGAAAATCTGTAGTCTCTGCTTAAGAAAGATATAGTCGTAAATTTATATTATTTTAACTGAGTTATGTAGGTGGCATGTGAAGCATCCGGCCTCTGAAAAAAATATAGTCAGGCTAAAACAAAGAAGTTAAAAGAAAGAGTTGAGCAGCGCTCCGGCTTGAGTGCATTAACCTCGGTAGTAATAAAAACAAGATAATCGTATGTAAATACGAAATATAAAAGTAAATTTCTATAAAGGACGTGAACAGATAATTGATAAATTGATCGAAAAATATAGTGTTTTCGCTGCTGAATTTTTGATTTCGATGTAGAGTCGATCTGCTCTACAATATTATTATTATATTTACATAATATAGTTATAGAACTGACATTGGTAATGATTTCTATAGAAATATTTTGATCTCGCGTATCGCTTTTGCCTGGTTGTGGCGAGTTGGCGCTGCTAAGGATCAACGCTACCAATCCAATGACATCATCTAAGACGTCTCTCTTAACGTCTCCACAGTACGAATGGAGTGTCTTCATTTAAGTTGAACAAATCATTAGTTAATTTGACAGTAGTCATGATCGAAACCGGCACTTTCGCATTCGAAGGTAACGGCTAACCATTGACCCATCAACGACGTTAAACCACCACAGTTTTAAGTCACTCTTACTAATATTGCAAAACCAAAAATTATTCTGCTTATTTAAGAAATTATAAAAACTAACTCACTTATCCGGTTAAGATGAAAATTAGTAGAGAGGTAATTCAGTTTTAACTATGATATGAGAATCCTTTTAACTCTTAAAATTAAATACCATATTGAGAAGCTATATAGTCATTGACGATATTTGTTAAGTATCATTTTAAGAGGCCTGTGTGGTCACGTGGTCTAAAAAGCCGTAAAATGATTTCACCATTCCCAGTATTAAAAAGTCTATGATATCCTAAACAAAACACTTATAATTTATTTTTGAAAAAATTGTTGTAAAATCATTTTTCTTGAATATGTATTAGATTTTAACAAATTACAGAAATTAACAGACTAATTTCGATTCATTTTAAAATTCACTACTATTGTATAATTTGTAGCGGTTTGATTTTCAGGTAATGTAACATTTTGTATCACAACCATCATACGTTTTGATGACGTTTGGAATATCACTATATGCGACCAGGTGTCGCCTCTTCCGGAAAACGATTTAAGCATTTGCCTCACGTATCTTGGTTTCGTATCAGATAATTATACTTAAATTACAAATACAGATATTTTTATAATACTTTCTAAATATATTGTTTATTACATTTAAAGAAATAACAAACTTTTATTCAAAAAGTATGAATATATACATCGATTTCATTTTGCAAAAAAATGATTCGAACCAATATCGCATAAATAAATGATTCAACGAGGCTGAACTCACTCCTTGCGTAGATCAAAAATTCAATGCTCCTCCGAAATTAGTATGGGAGCCACCCTAACCCGACCTTTGCTGAAAAAATGACCCTTTATTTTTTGAGCGAGTAATGATATAAAAAGTTCCAAATATTTCGTTATAATCAGTGATGGGTAAATCAATTTTTTTTATGTGTCTTTCTTGTTTATATTACTTTCTTCTATTCCATATCGATGTTTTTGTCTCTTTCGATCCAATTTTTACGTTGATAATATAAAAATAAATCTTTGTTTGGACTACAAGGAAATCGCAATATTACACTTTTTGTTGATTTTTCGAACTAGGCTAACATATTTAAATTTCATTCGATGCAATAGACCCAAAATTTTAAAACGAATTGAAAACATTTATTTTCCAAATATTACTATTTTTCACTTTTTCAGCTTGTTTATCTATTGTAAATTATTTATTAGTTAGACATGGAACACTAAATCTACTGGATAGGAGCAACAGCATAGTAATGAAATAAAATATTGTAAAAAATTATAATTATATTTTATGTAAAGATAATTTGATATAAGGCTTATAAGAAAATTATTTTATAATTTTCAATGTGTGGTTTATGTTGGTAGACTTGGCGAGTTAAATAAGACTGAATTTAATTAAAATCTTGTAATCTTTTTAAAGGGCAATTCTAATATTTTTCTAAGGTAGAAATACTGATTCAAAAAAACGAAAAATACAGCCAAGTATGAGTTACATATTGAGGGTTCATAATATAGATATGAGTGTATGTGTACTTAAGACCTAAATAGTAGAAATTTAGTGTGATATATGCATCAGTTTAGTGGTTATTTAAAGAATTTCTACCCCATGAGGAACAATATCTCTTGCAAAATATTAAAACTACAGTACTGACATTGATAAATTGATGCTGAAAGAACGCTTCTTAAAACAGAAAACTCTTCACGTTTTCAATGGTTTATTGGATGTTACACAGACGTAGTTGTAAAAAGTGAATTCTGATTGATATCCAATTATTCTGCATATAGGCAGTTTCTGTTGAGCATTTAAATTCTGAGCAGATGCCGCGCGGAACGAGTTCTATCATGTCATATCACATAAAAAATTAATGCTATCTCTTATTTTGAGTACGGTTGCGTCCCGCACTTTATAGTAGGCCACCGATTTCATCATTTAAAATATTTAGACCCTAACTTTAAATGTTAACATAGGAAGATGTGCTACCTTCCGTTACGTGTTATGCTATTAAGATTATTATCCAGCCGAGATGCGCGGCTCGCGGGTCGTTTCAGCGCCATCTAATAGAGTTCTCATAATGTGCTTTAAAATGATTCACATTTTCTTTATTTTGTCACATATTTTTTAAAAGTTTTTTGTATATATTTGCTTGTCAGATTTGTGTAAATATATGCACGGTAAAAATTTCAAGTAACTGTATCTTGTCGTGTGTGAGTTGGAAACGTGTGTGTGACAGATAATTGGATGCTCATACGCGCGAAAATCGTGTATTCAGTAACAGTTTCTGCATTTTACCTCTATATTAAACTATAAAATTTAACAAGCAATAATGCTGTTATTTTTGTAAATATATTTTAATATGTTAGAATCAGGCACCTTCTATGCATTATTACAAATAATATAACATATTTTTTGATATCAGATATATGTAGAATTGTTAATAAGCACTACAAGATCTATACAAGTATGAAGAAAGAAATCCTATTTACTGATTGATCAATACATTCAAAACTACTGAAGTTAGAAACACGAAATTTGAACAACAACAGATAGTTTTGGTTCATGTCTTCGCTCGCATGAAAATAGAGGGACTTTTTTACATTTTTATAGTTTAGGTCCTACAGGAACCGTGTCTATTTATGTTATAGATATTTTTAATAGATTTCTGTAGTGTAGAAGCTTGAAATTATAACTGATGCATTTGATCTCATGACGGGTTTATTTAAAAATTTGGTCTGATTTATTCTTCCGTGTTCTTAGTAGCCGAGTAGTCGAGAAGGTTTAAAATATCTAAGGATTTAGCTTAGATTAGGAAAATATTTGCGTTCATTCATACAGTTCTATATGCCTACTATCAATCTACTTCGATTTCGGATGCCAAATGGGATTATTTTATTTTTGTCTAGACGGTACTATCAACTTAAACTTAACAATGTGTTACTTTGAAGTGTGACATTTCGCTTTATTTTTAACGTGTGTCCTACTAAAATTGTATCGATTTTCAGTATGAGAAGCATATGTAATATTAAACGTTTGTATTAGTAACAATCGAGCTCATTAAGCATTTTCTTAAAAGATTTCTTAACGTATCTGAATCGTCTATTACACTAGACTCGTATCGATTTTATCAAATGTGTTCTGTATTTTAACGTGATGCGTAGTCAAATTACAGACAGACAGGCAAAAATATAATTTGGGTTTTGTATCGATAGTAACATTTTTTACATCAGAAATTTTTAAATGCCCTTAATGTTCCAGTTTCCACACGTACCAACTTTATTACAAATATAAATTTCTTGTTTGCTTCAACGCTGAACCGAAAGTGAACTTACGAAATTCAGTTAGGAAACCGAAATTGGGAAAGAAGTATAAGAAATATTGTTGTTATACGTGGTAATACGGTCACACATATGGTGGTTCCTCCAAGAGAAGATATTGCCTTTCTTTATTTGTTAGACCTTTCAGTCTCTCGAGAATATAATCGTGTTGGTTTATATTTATTTCCTGCTGCTGCACAAATATTTTTACGTATGTATTCGAGGTGTTTTCTGATTCATGTAATTTTATATGAGGCCAATGGTCATTTCTAGCCTAGGTAGAGAAAATAGCATGTTATAGAGTTTTATCCAGACGTGCAAAGCCAGGGAATTCCCCTAAAATTCATAGAGAAATATATATGAATATTAGCGGAAAGGTAATCAATCAAAAAGATTTCATGTCACCTCCATGTGACATGCGTCCTAAAATATCTTGTAAAACGCATTCATGTTCATATGTTTATTGAAAAACGCCCTAGGAAGTTTGAAATGAAACGACGCGAAAATTATTTTCAACAAATAACAAACTTTTCTATAGCCATCGAATTAAGTTATCGAGTTTGTAATTACATAAATGATCTTGTAGCTATTAAGTTACAACGCCGTTATAATCCGCCGAGTGCAAAACACGTGGCGTGATGATGTCGACCGATAATTCATTGCTTGTTATTTTTCACGTAGCACCAAGTTTTTGGGTGCAAACATTAGCACTAATGGCGGCCATAACAGGGAGCCATTTTGTGAAATAATTGCCTACACCTTTTGTGTTACCCGAGCGGGGTGCGAACCCGCGCCCGCGCGTGGGCGTTACGCAGGTGAAAACCACTGGGGCGCGATGCTATTTATAGCGGGTTTTGTACGGACGCCGGGAGAAGATATTTTGCGGTTCCCTTTGCGATGAGTCTGAATGGAACGCTATTAACTTAACAAAATGCTCGCTTGCACGTTTGAGCTAAAGAGTCGTGCGATGTCGATGTTTTTAAATGAGTATTAAAACAATTCTTTTTACCATTTTTTTATAACAATGTAGATTTTCTATTTAATTTTCACGAGTTTTTAGGTGAATGTTCATAGTACAAGATCCGATACCAATGCAATTAATGTGCAATTAATTAACCTTGGACGTATTTTGAATGTAACACAGAAGGATTTATTACAAAATAAAATTGGTTATATAAAGATTAAATAAATAAAACGGTTATATACACATAAACAAAAAGAAATTATATCCGAACTTAATCATATCTACATATGATATGATTAAGTTCGGATTAAGTTTGAATTGAGAACTTTCTCCTTTTTGAAATTAATTAATACAACTCGTTTAACATAATACAATTGTAAGTGTATATTCGATATTTTACTACAGACATAATTACTGTGCAACTTTTTAACATTCCACTATGAAAATTCAAAATTTTCGCGACATTCGAAAGAAATCCACTAAACTTAAACTTTAGTAATTTAGAACTTTAGAATTTAGAACTAGTTTTGCCCGGTAGATTTTGAGGAATCTCAAAAATAAGTTTTCTAAAAATGATTCTTTGGGAATAACTTTTAGAGTACTCTACAAAATGATACCAAAATGTAATTAGCTTTTGTTCCCAAACAGTTGCATCAACTGCCGCAAACTGTATAAAATTCGATTTATTCGTTTAAGTAACATCGTTGAAAAAAATTGTTTTACAAATTGCTGTACTAATAAAGTTCAAAATCTATTCAATTGCTCTCCTTAAAAAACAACATCGATCGTTTTTACATTCATTAAAATCGGTTTATTTGTTCAATAGATATTGTTGGAAAAAATCTTCAAAAATTTTTTTTCAGAGTATTATTTTATCTACTCTACCGATAAATTCTAAAATATAACCAGTTGTTTACTTTAAGAAAGAGCGTCTATCGTCGTAGATTGTATCGAAATCGGTTACTTTGTTCGAAAGATACGGTTAATGAAAAATTAGAAACAAATTATTTTTCAAAAAATCTTTGTTTTTATTTCTATCATGAGACGCACAGCACTGATTTTATCTTCGGTCGTCGCCGTAAAAGGACGTCTGTCACACATATCGTCAGTGAAATTAGTGCGACTATATAACTCGTTAAATCAGTTATAAACAGTGACAAGACAAGGAGCTTTATCATGTAAGGCCAACCAAAGTCTGTTACAACTTTCTTGCTTTCTTGTTGACTTAAATGGGAACAAAGTCATAGAAAACCACTGTACAAAAACTTTCTCGTCTTAAATTCATATTTCGGTTAGACGAACAATTTTCTTTTTGCCGCCAATTTGCAAAACCCAAGAAGAGATGAATTCAATGTATACTATAAGGTTGGCAACGAATTCCATATATAAAATGATTTTTTTTTTTTATTTTACATTTTCTAAGTGGCCAGTTCCAAATATTTCAAATGTCACCTGCGTATTTACTATAATTGTAGAGCGGCAAACGAGCATACGAATTTTGGTGGGCACCACGCCTCATGATAACTTGCAACCCCAGAGAAGTCATCAGTGCGTCACTGGCCCCTTGAGTAGGAATAGGGTATCTGATGGAGGGGGAAGTGCTATGATGGAACTGGTTGTGGGTTGGGTTGTGGGCCACCGATATTTTCATTCAGTAGTTAAAATGCAACAACGAAGACTGTTTTATTTTTGTCTTTATTTTGTAAAAAATAAGGTCTTATATCGGTTTAGCTGGCCCATTTTTGTGCCGCAGCCAAATTGATCACAACATAGCTCTACCACACATTACCATATGCACAAGATTCAAAAAGGAAAATCTTGGTGTTAATATATAGTATTTACATATAAATATACGTATGACAAATAACAATTTGAAACTTGGTCTGATATAAATAAAAATTCTTTAATTAATATGCGTTGATTGTTTTCGCAATAGCACATATTATTCATATTTAATCTTTAATTTTGAAAACATAGTCTGGTCCATAAAATACAACATAAATAATTGATCATAAAAATAAATCGAGCTCCCTATGCCATCAATACCACTTTATTATTCGTGCGTTTTGGCAACAATACATACACAAATCGTATGCGTGCAAATGACTTTCGACGTTAAATTATGAAGAAAATACAGCTTAGAATGCTATTCTGAACCTTCTCCGCCACAGTAAACATAATTGTTAAAATGTCTGTAAAATTCTGCCATGAGACCAAATACAAAAGTTAGATTTCTAAAGAAATCTGCTAATAATCACTCAAATAAACAAGCTCATGATGTACGTTACATCACGATATTTTTCGTAAAAGTGCGCGGGCGATCCTTATATCATGTCAGATGTTATTAGAAGCACCGTAGATACAGAAATCCAAAGAGTTGGAGAGTCGGAAGGAAGATAGATAGTGGATAGTGGGGATGGCGCGTTGTTGTAACTTTAACAATGTCATACGAAGAAATAAACAAATGATACAGATTGGTTAATAAATAATTAACAAAAGTTATTATTTTCCTGTACACGTTTATTATTTATTTTGTTATCTTATTGTATTAGAATGTGATACCTTATAGTGGGAAAAAGTGGCGCGGTGCTGTTCATTTAAATAGTGCATTGCGTAAACAACGGACAGAGTGTTGACTTTTAGCGTCAACACATGCGATGAGGAAATTATCAGCGTATGGACGGCATAAAGGAGACAAAAATACTGGCAATAACCAAAGTTTTTAACTTCTCGCTATGAAAATTAAATAATTTTCGAAAATTGGCAAGTGACTCTTTGCGTTGCGTGTGCGTGTGTGTGCGTGCGTGCGTGTGTGTTATAATAATGTAGGTAACAAGTTGAAAATGATAAAAAATTGAGATACTGGTCCTAAAAATACGTTCGATTGCTTGCTTATTCGATCCGGAATAATGCCTAGAAAAATGTTTAAAGCGTTTATTAGTATATAAAAAAATACAAAAGTTATAAGCAAATAAAGATGAAAAAAGGTATTTTTTTTCGCCGATATCTCGTTAACTATTAATACTATTTGAAATAGAGATCCTTAAAGAGGAGGAAATTTCCTATAAAAAACTTTTAACTTCTGGAACTCTATCTTCATTATTTATAATTTTAATTTAACGTGAAAATGGGCCTCCGCGCGGAAAGTCGCAGTCGAAAAAAGTCGCAAAAAAGTATTTTTCAAAACTTTTTCTCAAGTTCTTGTTAGATTAATATCTGATAATGATTAACTTTCTATGCTTAAAAAATTGCATTGAATGTCGCCAAGCAGACAAAAATCGAGCAACGTGTTCAATAGATATTGTAGTTAGAAATTAAATAAATTGTTCTTTATTGAATAAGTTTACATGTTTGAATTTAAAGGGTTGGCAAGGTTTCATGCTCATTTTATAATGCTCGAAGAACTTGAAAAAACGCTAAAGTTGATTTTTTGAGTTCAAACTCAGTAATTTATTGCTCGATTTATTATTGAAAATATTGAGCTCGAAAGCTGCGAAAAGTTTTTCACAATGGCTAACCGTTTTTTTTTTGATTTATCACAGCTCAAAAAAGTCAAAGATAAGCCTTTGAGGTTTGAGACAACAATGTTTTTGTTTTTGAGAATAACTCAATAACACATCGATCGTAGTGGAGGTTTTAGATATAACCTGCACGGTCAACCGTTTTACAGATTTCTTCTATAAAAATAACAAGCATGTAACGATCAGTCGGCCGGTTTCGAACAAAAGCTAACATCTTTAGACGAGGAGAGTTTATTTCTAAACGAAATGGTCCGCGGAGTCCCAAATGAGTCGGCCTCGATCTTCCAAAACAAGTTAACGGAAGACTTATCATTTTTTTCGGGTTTATCTACCCGAAAAAGCCTTCTACGTCTTCCATTACTACACAGATTTCACTTTGGTATTTTTTACTCTTCGCGGCAACTCCCACCACTCCCGCTTTAATCGTCACTCTGAATGACGTCTTGAGGGCAAAGTCCGACGGTACTACCGGCGCGAACATTTTGTGTACCAAAGTGGCTCACTCTATCACCAGGAAGTTCAATGCATCCGGACTTTCTTACTTCATTTTTTCCTGAGTTTCTCACACCAACATCTCAGCCCTTTGTGGGAACTGTTAAGGCACTCATTTCTCCCTCCAACACCGCCTTGGGCGATGATAAGGACACCTCTTTAGTGATATGCTTTTCAACGGGCGAAAGCGTCCATTATAACCAATATATTAATTTTCAAAACTTGATTCGTGTTTTAATTTTAATCCTTTCTTACTAAAACAACTGTATTCAAATGTAAACTTACAACAAAATTTGTGGCAATCAATGAAACAGAAACTTGAAAATATCAACTCTGATTATAAACGAAACGCAATAAAACCATGAATTAACAAAGATTAATAAATACGTCAGTGTTCGAATTTATGAACAACATGAAAAATCAATATTTGAGATAGAAAAGACATTTTTGTTATTACCATCCCGCAAAGTGTATTTCCAGAATTACTATTTACAGGCGTATTACATTGTTTCTTAGTCAATGTAAAAATATTTCACTCGAAATAACTACTTACACTGATTTCGTATTCTACTATATAAGCAGGCTTTAAAGTTGCAGCATTTCGTTGCTCCACGAGCGCCGCTATCTACATGCGACGGATGTAAGGAAAAGTTTTACTCTTCAACTCTGCATGCTCTAGTGAGGGAACACATCTATCTATAAAGGAACTATTGTATATCAGGCGAATAAACGTGAAAAATGAAACCTTTTTATGACAAATCTTGGAAAGATATATTGAAACGTATGACATAAAAATACGTAACTTAAAAAAGTAAATAAAAAGTAATATATAAACTCTCACTATTCGTACAAATTCATAATAATATATGTATTTTCAAATCCACCCTTACTTTCTTAAAATATATATTTTGTGTAGAAATTCTCTTTCGACAATTGTATATCAGTACTAAGTCGAACATTAAGAATATTATATTTATACTTTTACTTACTTTTAAGTGTTATTAAAATCAAAACTTTGGCCTTTATTCTCTGTACATTTATTATGGAGGAATTCAGTAGGTAGGAGCGGGGCCAGGCTGGCATTAGGGAGCGGGCGTTAATGGCGGCCGCAGAGTTTAACGAAAGGTGTGATACCATTATGAAGGTAATTGTGAACCCGTAAAGGGAAATCAAAATAAGATATAATTAAGTAACTGCTCCAAAATGGCGGACGGTAACCAAAGTTTCCTTCTAAACATTATACGATTTCAAAGGGTAAATAATATAATAAAAACAATTCATTGCATTCGTAGAAGGCAGGATCATTTTCAATTAAGATAATTATGTTGCTGCTAAAAGGATTTCATGAAATGAACTCAACTACAAATCTACTTAGCTAATTATTCGTCTTGAATTGTTATGCCTACCAGGTCAATTATCTAGTGATGACAAAACGTCGCATAATATAAGACAACAATTTTAGAGAATTCTCCAAGGCTGGAGAGCAAAAAAAAAAACAAAGTATGTTGTTATAAAAAAAACACGACTCGTAGCATTTTCCTATGAATGCATAGGAAAATCAAAAGCAGTAAATACATCAAGTTATTATGAACCTGTGAGTCCCATTCGCTATGTGGGATGTAGGGTGGGGGAAGCCAAGGAGATCGCAATGCTCGCAGTTGTCAAAAATTTAAATAATATAGGCGTTTGTAAACAAAATTAAAGATGGGCCATATTAGTTCTTGACTAATGAATTGTAAAAATACCGAAATCAATTGTTTACCGATTTGCGACTGCATATGGATTTTATTCGCCTACATACAAAAGATAAGTAAATAATCTAAATTCACTATATTGAAAATAATGGTAGTTCAGCTTTTTACTTGCATTTAGAGCATTTTGGGCTGTCACTCTTTAATTCATTACCTTACACTCTCTGTCAAAGAAAGTGTGAGTGTTTCTGTCAATCATCAGGTATTAAAAGTCAATTGTAATTTTTTTTCATTTAATTTTGCAATAGGCATTTAATTAAAAAAATGTCTAGGTCTAATATGATACTTTTAATAAACGCAATTTAATGTTTAAAATAGTAGAAACAAACTTAAGTTGTCGCATTTTGTACGAACATGATGAGGTTATTCTTTCATATGCGTTTACACATTGATTATTTAAAAACTTTTGTTTAAAGTCGTTTCACTCCCAATGACCCATCCCATTTACTTTTTTCTCGAATCTTCATTATTTTTTGGTTATCAATCTCGTTCTCGATTTCAGTTCCAATGCGCTCTCGATCCTAATCCTGATTCTGATTTTAATTCATCGCATTGAATATATCATTAGTTTATATATTCATAACAGAACGTCCATAATCAATTTTTACTTTCCATTTCATCCCTTTTTCAAAAGTGTGTATTTTTTTATCTGTATCAAAGATCTTAAATACAATTTTTTAAGGTTCTAATTTAAAAACCAACGGAATGCCCATGCCTCCTTTAGGATTGAATTTTTAAAAACTCTGAAATACGTGTTTCTTTATTTGCAAAAAAAAAAGAGATCAATTACCGATTTTCATAACTAACTTCCAAAGTATAAGTACTTCCACATACTTATATGCTTTCACTTTTCTTTTCTCTTCTTTGAGGATGGGATTTCTAAAAGCCCTTTCTTAGCACTTGTTTATGCAAAATTTAATTGTTGTGAGTTCAACCGTTTCTAAGTCAAACCCTTAATTTTAATTCAACACGAAGACAGCCCACCGCCCTCTTCTGATCATCTGGATATCAACACGGCAACAATCAAAATACCCAATAAAGAACATATTATTACGAACTGCAGACATAAACAAAATAATACAATAGCTGAATAATACATTTCCAGCCAAATAAATAACTGAATAGAATCTCGAAATTCGTGGAGTAGTTGTTTACATTATCTATGAATTTTGATTGGTTAGAATATTCCAAACAATACTAGATAAATATTTGTTTGCATCAAACGTTACACCTTCACAACCTTTTTATTAAGTAAGGATGATATAGTTGCCTTGTTTACATTTGAAATATTCTGACTAGTCTGTACCGGACAGTAATTCGAATAAAGAAATTTGAACGCTGATAATTTAGTTTTTGCTTAGCAATCAATGCGTTAACATGATAAGTACGATATGGCAAAAGTATTCTAGTAGTCCGTAGAGTTTTTGTATTACAGTATAGTTGTATATGCACCTTTTATTTTTCCTAGTGTTTACTTTTTCTTCGTTCTTAATCTTCGAACCCCTAACAGGGACAAATCTTAACGATATAATTCATATTTATTTACATAGAGATTTGAAATATTTATTAAAATCAGTTCGAATATCTACCGTAAACTATCTGCCGTATTGAATAAAGTAAACTTTCAATTCATAATACATATTTCAAAGATATTGTATTCGACTTAGTTATTGATTTCTGAACTCACCATTTACCCAGAAATGAACCGTAGACTATTCAAATTTATGGTTCGGAAAGTTCCACAATCAAGAAATAATAATAATACTTTTTTAGGGGAAAAATATTAACTAGGAACATACTTGAATTCTTGAACGTGATGGAAGTGATCGTTAAAAAATTTTTACTAATTTAGGCTCCGCCTATGTGGACGTAAAGCGAATTCCTTTACTTTTTATATCATACGATTTCTCTCACTTTCAATTATGATCCTCTTACCAGTCCTGTTCTCGATCTTGATTTCGGTTACACTGTCCGTTCCGATTCCGGAATTGTTCCAAATATTCCCATCTTAATCCTTCTACCCTTTTTGATTTTGATCCCAATTTCACACTCAATTATGGCGTTAATTTCGATCCGGTTTCTGATCTCAATTACGTTCTCAATTCTGATTCTGGTTCCATTCACTATTCCGACCTAGATCTCATTCTTAATTTCAATTATACTTCATATAATTTATTCACCTTTTAGTTGCAAATGAAATACGCATCGAATATTAATAAAAGTGAGGGGTGCTTTTGGGTCCAGCAGTTAACTAGATGAAATGCATATGAAAAAACAGGTTATATTTTTCTTATTTAAACTACAAAAATTGGTATAATGTTACAATCTAGAACCAAAAATAGCTGAAATAAATTTAAAGCCAAAACAGTTTTAAATGTGCATAAAAAAAAATTATATAAAGAGCATTTTTTTTTGTCATTGCCAATCAATCAGTCACTATTGCCAACCCAATGATATGAACTTATTTGAGTTCGTATCTAATGACGTATTATGTATTATTTTCACGTCAAAAGTAAATCTAAATTCAAAATAAAAGAAATGTGCACAGTAATAAATTAATTGATCTGTCTTTGGCCGTTGTATCCATGTTCACCAATATTCCAGAAGCCTAACTGCTTAATATTATTGGAAAATATTGGGATTAACTAAACTAAAAAACATGCTGAATGAGCTGGTTAGTTTGTTTTTATGCATTTGATTTTTGATAATATATTTTCCCTCTAATGGACGTAGTATGGGTACTCCAGCTATCCCCGTTAAAATTTGTTTATGAATTAACTGATCAGAGAAGTTTTGATAATTTTCCAAATTCTGTTTTGGAAGTATTACATAGATAATAGTTTTTTGCCTGTTCTCAAAAACCGGGTTGATAGATTGTGAACAAGTTTTAATAATTTTAATCCTAGAATTCCGTTCATATAGGAATCAAAGTTAAATTTCCATTAGTGTTTTTAGATGTAAAAGGTCTTTGGCTGCCTGAAGGGGTCTTGAACACTAATTGCTAACTCATTAGTAGACGTAATTCATTACAGACGTAACCCAGTAGCTCAAGACGGTTATTAAATTACTGATCAAATCATCCAATAAGTCAGATCGGAGTAATTACTGTTTTATTTGACAGGTTTTTACGCTTAAGCCACAATGATATTCAAGTGTCAAATAAAAAGATAGTGATAAACCTTCCATTGAAGAATAATCATTCATCAATTTTTGACTAATTATAGATGAGTCAAAGATAAGACGGATCATAGGCCTCCAGTTAAATTCTTTAGATTCTCTTCCAAAAACGAATTTGCTGATGATGTTCATGAATGCTATAGACCTAAAGGTGGCAAAGTGCCATTTTACAATTTGAAAACTAGAAACTCGATTTATTCTAGGTTAAAAAACCTTATTGCTCTCCTTTAACAGTCTGATTTAGTATCAAATTCCTTATACCCACGGAAAGTCTTACATCTGCCTGAGTTGAAATTTTGAGAACGTTTGAAGCAACAAAAGCGATTTCGATAATGTTCACGTTTTGAAAATTCACTATACAGCTTTAGTTGGTCATCATTTTGATACCGGACAAAACTTTCAATTTAATTTATTTTACATTGTGAATAAAATATAATTAAAAGATTTATGATTGATATATTTTTTTATAAAACTTAACAAAATCATGTATATACGTTCAAATACTCATGGTTGGACCATAATTTATAATGAAATTTTCCAAGAATAGACGATGAAATATTTTGAACATCTGAAATTTGAAACGTTAAAAAAAATTGAACCGTTAGATATAATTATAATTTTATTGACTTTATAGATTAGACTATATTTTCATAAGACAGTAGAACCAGGTGTACATGTACATTGAGTGTATGTATTAATGACGTCCCATTTCCATTTATTAATACATACATTAAATATATGTATTAATAAGTGGAAATGGGACGACAAAATATAGGTAAAAAAAGATAAAAAACGATTTCAAAATTTTTTGTCTGCTTGTATGTCTGCCTGTACGTATACATCTCTGAAATTACTGAACGGATTTTAATACGGTTTTCACAAGTAGATAGAAATTGATCGGAAGTTCTTTTTTTCATTTAAACTGGATGCCAGGAAATAATTTATCCTCAGAGGGAGAAGTGGGGTTGCATGACATATAAAAATTCTTTCACAGCTAATTATTCTTAGAAAGCTACACTATCCCAAGATTACATATCCCAAAATTACTGGCTCCGTAATTGGAACCGTGAGTGGTATCGGAACTGAAAGCGGAACACGGAGCAGAAACGAGACCCAGAACCTGGATCACATTGAATAACGTCCGAATTTAATAACAGGGTCGAAACCAAGAAACGTATCAGGATTAGAATCAATAGCGTAACCAGGATTGAACAATACAGGAATCAGAATTGAAAGCGCGACTGAGATTGGAATTGACTTTCCATATAAAAGAAGAAACAACACATTCCATGTCCACGGAGGTAAAGCCGGAGGGACCAAATTAGTTTTAAAATAGTTTTAAATACATTGTGATTTGTAAATAGACTGGGACATTGTAATAATTCTTTGGTTGATTTATTGAGTTTCACAAATCAATATATTGTAGATTAAATCGATATAATGAAACTGATAACTATAGTCATATAAGGTCGGAGAAAAAGATTTTTCGTTTTTATATACAAGTTCAGAATAACTTTTCTTCATATTTTACTTACATTTTATTATGATATATATATGTTATTTTATTCATTAACTTGTCGTCATTTTGTTACTAATGGTATAATCCCATTGCTGTAGAAATTTTGGGACTTCTGATCAAAAAATTGCGACAAGTAGTTTTGACACTCCTATTTTGGTGTTAATCTAACACTACCTACAGAATTTTAAAAAGATCGAAACAGATAAATATCTGAGGGTGCAAGATCGAGGCTTCATGGTGGATGCATTAACACTACCCAAACAAACTCTCTCAATATTTGCTGAGTGGCTAAATATATGTGGTGGTCTAGCGTAGTGAAAAACCACGCTCATTTTTTTGATCAATTTCGGACGTTTTATTTTTAATTCTTGCTTGAACCGCATTAGCTGTTGGCAGTAGAGATTTTTCAATTCGTTTAGTTGATGGTTTTGCCTGGCGGTAAGAGTTCATAATGAATAATGCCCTTATAATCCCACCATATACATAGCATCGACTTATTTCGAATTGATCGGGGTTTCGCTGTAGTCTGGAGCTTTCTTGCCTTTTTACCATGATCTTTATCACACGTTCTTGTCCTAATTAATCAATTTTTATCTTCAATAATCAATCTTTCCAAAAACAGTTGAATTTCATTAGGTTTCAAAAGAGATTCGTAAATGACTACTCGAATTAATAAATTTCTTTCAGTGAGCTCGTGTGGGACTCAAGAGCTTTTTTGTATATCCAGTTTTTTTCAAATGGGTCCAAACTGTTTTGTAGTCAGTCCTCAGCTCTTCAGCTATGTCGTAAAAACTAATTTACCCATTTGATCTACTTTTACCAAAATGACATCAACTTTATTAGTAACAGATTGACCAGAGCGAGGTTCATCTTTACTATCAAAATTACTGGACTGTAAACATTTGAATCAGTTTTGTGCTACTCATTGCATTAGATCCATACCTGTCCTATTTTTCTTCTTTTATTTGGGTCACATTTATTTCTTATTTTGTAATGAAATTTCAAAATGTATCGAAATTGTATTTTATTTTCACTCATCTTGGTAAACAAAAAAAACAAACTACTATAGGACACCGTTTTTACTTATTATTTTTCTTTACTAAAATGTGTTCTACTTAATGATATCAAAACTAGTCAGATACAAACAGTACAACCAAAAAAAATTTGCCACAATTTTTTAGTTATAAAATACGAAGATTTTTTTCCCTGACTTAAAATTTTATTGGTTAGTTTTTCACACTTATTTACACTCGCGGGTGTTACTTGTTTAAAGTTGTTTAATGATCATTACATTGATGTAGATTTGTAACTTTTTAAATTATTTCTGATAGTTGTGGTTTCAGTTATGAGAATACTATCATGTTTATTTAAGTGCGCACAAACTATATTTTGTTATTTGCCATATAACAGAATAATATTGAAGTATTTTACCATATATCAATTTCACTTCGTTAGTATATTGTTTTTACGTCAAGAAATAAATATTATTACAATAAATATTACTTTTCAGTTGCTAAACAAAGCCTTAAAGTCAAAATAGAAATGTCGCACTTTTCAATGATAGTTTTCCTTGTTGTGTATGTCCATACAGTAGGGATATTTTTTGGTTTACTATCCTGAGTTTGTCGCGTCGTACGCTCGATACACTTGTATGGGATACGAATTAAATGGAAGAAATCTAAGCTGGATAAAGGCGAGTTAAAAATTTATTAAAAAACTTTCGCCACTTCCAGCCGAAACCCCTTTTCCTGGTTAAAACAGTGGAGAACTGAAAATAGGAAAAGTTTAAATAGGTTCGATTTCCCCAAAGTAAATCCTCGCGGCGGCCGCCGCCGTGCCCTCACGCGTCTGTCGTGTTGACGAGCGCTGTTATGAGATGTTTTAATTTTGGTTAGTTCTAAAATTTATCTCGTTGTAGAGCATGAAGTTAACGAAATAATCTACTTCTGTGTGAAAATTCTATTTAAAAGAATTATTTACTTGTCATGCAGAAATAATGAATGATGTTTGTTTTATTTTTGGGAAAGTATTGTTTTTTTTTCTATTCAGCAGAGAAAGTAGCATGGTGAGGAAAAGTCATTCTTTTGCCGGGACTATATGCGGTCGTACATAAAAACTCGACCTTTTTGTGTTAAAAATTCAGACTTATTTTATCATCTCAAATACATACGAAAAAGGTATTATTGTGCTTAGCTACAGACCCTTTGAATTATTAGATTTATCAAACGTATATCTATGAATGTATATACATACGTATATAGATATATATATTATATATATATATATATATATATATAGAGCGATGGATTTTATCACGCGTCCTATATAATATATGTATGTATGTATATATAATTGTGTGGGAGTGTGTGTGAGTGTGCGTGTGTACGCATTTTTTTTAATAATAGATCTGATTAATGTTTGTTATCAATCAGCATAATCGTTTACAAATTATCAAAAAAAAATAGGTTAACCCTGTAGGCCAACCCTGAAACTTCCTGCTATTTTCGAGTTCAAAACACTCGAAAATATGCGGGATTTGACGCGATTTTTGAGTAAAAAACGGTTTGTTTCGATTTCTTTCGACAACGATTTCTCGCAAACGAATCAACCAATTTTGACCCGGTTTGCGGCAATCGACGTATTTTTAATAGGTTAAAAGCTGATTAGACTTTGGAATTGATCGGTAAAGCCATTTTAAAGCTATTTTGAAAAAACCACTTAAAAAAAAATTCTTAGTTTTTTTGAAAATTCCTCAAAATCTACCAATCCAAATCGACCCAAACTTTCAGGAAATCTAATTTTGGTGAAAGTCTTTGGAACGCCGTTTAGTGAGCTCGATTCGGTCAAGCCGTTTAAAAGTTATAAGAGGTTTACATACATCCTCACATAAACACACACACATCCACACAGACATACGGACATCATCTCAGGGATGATCAGAGAAGCGTCCTAAACCATCAGAACGTCGAATACTGATGAGAACTCGTTTTTTGCAAAATGGGGTGAAACCAATAACTTCCCGAAAATTTTAGAAAATTATCAATTTTCTTAGCGGGAAGTTAAAAAAACGTTTTAAGTTAAAAAAACGTTATAAAACTTATCATTAGATATCTAATGATAAGTTTTATGTTTAGATATTTCTACCATGCAAAATTTGTGTTCACAAATATTCAGAAAATTTAAATGTGACGAAACATTTTTGAATGTTATGTACCGCATTCCGATCGGCTTATCCGTAAAAACTACGTACGCACTCACACACACACAAAACTTTCTAAAATCGTTAAAGCTTAAAATCTAGATCTTTATACTATATTATATAAAGGTCTAAAGGTCTAAATATATTAGGTCTATATATCACATGAATTGACTCGCCAACGAGTGGTAAACTGTCAAAATGTAGGTTGTGAGGGTTCCGTAAAAACGAAACCTAATAATTTCGCCGTGTCCGTCCCATCCGTCCGTCTGTCCATCTGCTGCTTAGCTCAGAGAGTCTTAGTACAAGAAAGCTATGATTTGGTACGGGTATATATATTAATGACGTCAACAAAGTAATAAAATAAAATCTTGTAATAAAACATTTTTAGGGTACTCTCCATACACACAAAGCGAGGATGATTTTTTTTCTCCTTCATCCCATATTACGGTTTCCCTTTATCGCCACGGTGAGTGACGTAGTTCATTTAAGGACATTCCGAGCTTATGAAAACCAATTTTCAATTTAGTGATCCCTTTACGAAATATTAAGCTTCAATGCCGTACTTTTTGTTAGAATCATAAGTGCCCTCCTCCTACCAGGTATAATAGATATTCCAGAATATATGAAATAGTTCACTTTCCCGAGATTATTTTTAGAGGTATGTCAACATATGATAACATTTGATGTAATGAAGCCATATTATACTAGGGTAAATAGCGAGATTATTTATTGTGAAGAATTATTTGTTCTGTTACGATAAACAAGGATACGTTAACTGCAAAATGATATGCCATATACAACCTTACATTTTTATGACAAGTATACTTTTCGTTTCTTTTTGTTCTCACATGATGAAAATATTATACCACAAAGATACCACTTAACGAGCTTTCTATTTTCAAGTGTTTAGAGAATTCTATCAAGCCAGAGGTTTAATTCCAGCTCAACGCTTACTGTACGGTCGTCTATTGCGACCGCCCGGACTTAATCGATCGTGTCATTTGTTAACCAACGCCGAGTTTCATTAGAGTGGGCCGGGCGTCGTGCAATCGTAACGGTTAAATAAATCCGAAATGAATAATGATAGCGTGACGTCCAGCACGCGGCTATAAGAGGGAACAGCACGCCCGCGCGCGGCGCCGGCGCCCGCGCTGCATTAGTCATTGGACGCGCTGACGCTGACAAACGATTTCTTTTATTGAATTATTATCATTGCGGTCAATGGCTCTGGCGAAACAAATAATAATCGAGCGATTTCTGAGAACGACTCATTTGTCACGACGCGGGCGATAATTCACGCCCCGTAACGCCACCGGCCGGAATTATTTGTGGTAATCCTTGCCGGTTTTATTTAGAGATCTACTGACATAGCTCGCAGTTCATATCTAGTTACGCCGGTGCTTCAAGATAGCCATGTAAAGAAATGTTCGATGTGATTGATAATATTGGACTTACGTTGCATGCACTACAAATAGCACGTGGATTCGTTAGGGATACACGATGATATTCACATTATTTAGCATCTCAATATAGATTATGTTATAAAAAGGGTTCAATATCATTCTTGAAAAAATGTGAATCTTTAAATATATGACAATTATGACGTGAACAAGTTCGTTCATTGCGAGCCAAAATTAATAGAGCACATATTAGTATCCCACCCTAAGAGCGATTTCAGATTTCCCTAGTCGGACACTGAAGGGGGACACCCAATAACTATAAAATATCGTTTTCGCCAGACCGTCTGTAGCGGTGGACGGATAAGTTGCATTTTGACTACAACAAATATGTTTTTTCTGTGTATCATATATTTCGATAGCAAGAAAAAACTATATACAAACGCCATCGGGTCACTCTATTATAATACCCACATATATAGAAAGAGCACTGTGTACTCTTTTTAGCAGGAGACTAAATTAAACCCCAATTTTTTTTTCAATACTTCCATAACAGTGAAACTATATTTGATTTTTTGCTGTAAACAAATCATTTCACAAACAATATCAAAATACTAACCACACCTATTCATTATTTATATTTGAAAAATCTGAGCGAATCGTTCTGCTTCTCAATGTTTATTTCTTAACCTTTTCATTTCTGAAAAGAATTAAGTATCATCTACATATCAGCGCAATAATACAAACCATCTTTTCAGATAAGTGTACATAATGACGGAATTGCATCAGTACTATTCGAACTGATACGCTCATTGTTAATTGTGACGAAGATCTTAAAGTAATCATCAGCACTCCAGAAAGATTTAACTGCAATGCATCTTAGTATTCGACCACATCTTTGGTATTTCCTTTGAACACGCTCACATCTGTGTACCTTAACTTTCTTTGCTTCACTTCATATAAATAAATTGAATAAGGGATGGCACTAACATGTGGTTCATCCCTTAATATATGATCACAACTACCCTTGAACGTCGGCATGCAAGGGACTAGCCAAATCTTTGTTATTTTTTTATAAGTTTTAAATCTTTTTTTGTAGGTCCTATTAGAAATGAAAGTTCACAAAGGCACTAAAATAGATTGTCGAGTAAGAAATCTCATGTGTTAGGTAAATTAAGAAACTAAAGTCAAGGAGATTGAGACCATCGAATAATTCAGCATACTTATGTTGTTATTACTGAGGAGATCCTTTACGTTTGTGCTTAGTTTTATAGTAAGTCTATAACCTATAAGAATGGTATATAGTCCTAATTCAATCGAAATATAGTATATATTTGTCTGTCTGTGTGTGTTTTTATAACGTAAGAACGGTTTGGCCGATTATGATTAAAATTGGTATACAGTAAGAACAAGAATTTGATTTCGTAAATGCTAGGCTATTATTTTCCGGTTTTTCTGTTTGTCTGTGTGTCTGTCTGTACGTTTTTATATAACTAAAAAAAAGGTTTCACTGATCTTGACGAAAATTTGTGTTCCGACAGTAAGAACATGTGATTCCATAAATAATAGGCTACTGTCTGTGTATCTGTTTTTTTGCATGTGTTTATGTGTTTTTTATAACTTATGTATAGTTGTATGTTTTATTACTGAGTTTATCAATATAAGTAAATAAAAGCATAAAGATATAATACAGAACCTGTAATCTATGTTCAATGAGACATGAGGTTTAGGGCGTATGGTTGTTTTTTATGTGACCTCCGACATATAATAGGGTTCAAGTTAGGTCTAAATTACCTAACTTTTTTATCAATTGAGACATATGATAAGCATTGTATATGATTACAGTGCAATTAATGGACGCCAACCTACAGCAAGTGCCGAAAAAAGATATATAATCAAACTTAACACAATCAAATGTTGTACAAAGAGATTAAGGTAAGTACCTGCTTTAGAATATTGAACTAGATTCACTTCCCACCTATATTTGTTCTTTATCTCTTATTTGTGATGAAACCTCGACAGTAGGCAGTGAAGGCAAATATGTTAGAAGAAATGTTGCAGGCTGAGGCTGCCTCAGCAATGGAACACTGTGCACTTCCAAACCGCCGTCTGCGTTTCCAGATATCGGATATACACTCTTGCGAGGGTGAAAAAAAAAGGATCCTAGAACCACCATAGACACCTGCCATCAATGATAACCGGTATAACAGATTCCACAAATCACTTCTTTGAACAAAACATCGCATCTTACCCGTTACTTAGGAGGATCCCACTATAAATACTTGTATTAGGCAGGAGAACATTGACTGGTTATAATATTTCTTTGAAAGAAATTCGTCTTTCGCAATGTTTGCCCTGACGCTTTTCAAATCAGAAAAGAATACCCACGAATTTTTGTATTTAAAAAAGTTATCTTCGATATGATACAAACGATATGGCTGATCAATCTAATGAAGGATTTAATGACACTAACAATTATATATTCAAAACAGATGCTTTTAAATTTGTAAACAAGATGAGAAACTTCTTGAGTAAAATAGACTATAAACATTTCGATATGGCGTCTTCTGCACATTTGTCCTATTACAGATTTTAAAACTTCTTCCACTTTTTGAAACCTATATCAACTTCGAGTAATATAGCCTAAATTTTATTTTGGTAGTAGCTACGTTCAAATCAGAACCGTGAGCGGTAGCGGAATCGATATTGCAAACAAGACGAAGAGCAGAATCGAAAGTCGACCAGATGAGGACGGAATCGAAAACGAAACCATGATTGGAATAGAGTGTGGAATTAAAATTAAAACCAAGTGCATGTTCGGAATCGGAATACGGAACGGTGCCGAGGGCAGAAACAGAGCGGGGCTTCATAATCCTAATCTACTAAGTCCGAGACCGGGTTTTGAATTAAAAGCGATGCAGCGCTCAAAGTCAAAAGTGAGAAAAATCGGTATCAAAATTAGAATTGGGATTGAGATCGTAAACGGTACATATGATAAAGGAATGTGTTCAAAGTCCACGCGGGTGAAGCCGGGGGCAAAAGCTAGTAATATATAGAAATGTTTATAGTTTTTGCAACTGAACCGCACCCGTGCGTTATTTAGGCCCTGTTCGCGCACTGGCGGTTAAAAATTTAAGCGGAAAAAATCTGTGATTTGATGCAAATGCGTTCCGCGCGAATTTTATTTCGCGGTGCGGAAAGGGTCTTACACTTTGTCCTCGCAAAGATTGCTCTAAACCTTTTTAAACATTTACAACTGTGACCGCATGAAAAAATAATTAAGGTAAAAAGCGCAGCCTTCTCGAATGCCGCGGTGTTCGTCCCCAAAGATAATAACAACAAACTCTCGGTCTTTATTACACTATGTAGTTTACATTGTATTATCTCTGACAATTCGGGGCGGGTACTACGTAACCGGCATACTAATAAAAAAACAATCTTACCGAGAACACCCCCTAACATTGTTTATAAGTAAACAGCGCTCGAAGCGCGCGCAGCCCGCGCGGATAAACGGGGAGGCTGGCGGACGATATACGAGCCGAGCGCGTTGCATTAAAAGTAAACGATGCCACAAAGCAGTGCCTTGGAGTCCAAATTGCTAATTTGACCACTGAATATTAATTATGCATGCGGAGCGCGAGGACGGAAGCCGGAGTGCGAATGGCCCTCCCGCCGCGCGCCGCGCCTCCGCCGCAGCCGCCTACACATACCCGACCCGAAGGCTTTCGCCGCGGAAATATTTACATCGAGAGTAATCTGTGTGGCTCTATTCGGACCATTGTTAGTTCTAAATACCTTTTGAATTTTGATTCTTATAATACATTAATAGAATTTCAATATTGAATTCCGCACACGAAGCAAGGTACATGTCCTGCAAATAACATTTATTTCATGTGAACTCTTCTGACACTCTATGAGTGTTCAGGCAAAATAACAAAGTTTATAGACCAGCGAGACGATAGGAATATTTTTCAACAGAATATTTCGAAAACAATTCAACTCTTTTTGTGCTACTGAGGTCTGAGGTTTAAGACTTTGTGTAGCCTCTATTTAAATCTCATTTGGAGTGTCTCTTATAAATAATTATATCACATTTTTTATTTGAACTTAAATATTAATGAAGTAATGAATAATTATTTTGATATCTGTATACAAAAAAATTACTAGAATTTTCTTTAATCTTTATATGGATTATGATGACAGAATAGCTTTTAGTTTTGTCCTTCAATGAAATTCAGAGCATACTAAAGTTAATAAAATACAACTTGAGCTTTGAGTATGAGAAATTTATTCTATACAAAATATAGTGGTAAGTATGTATTTTGGCCTGATCGCTAACTGTTATTTTTTACACTTCATCAGCAATACACCACGCATGCATTAAGAACCGCAATTATAAGCATTGTACTTTAAAACAGTAACTTTTTTCTCCAAATTTTTATTTTTCATGAGTCACTAATCAATCAATTAATAGCACTAAATCGTTAATCTTAGGATTTCTTATGTACATTCAGTTCCTTACAATTACATACAGTACGCCGGTGCTTTTTAAATTCCTTTTAAAAATAGAAAAAGATAGAGCATAATCAACTTTTGACGTGAATGAAGTCACAGACAGCCGTTGTCTGAATAATCAATTGTAATAAAAAAAAAAACTGAATTGTAGCTATTTTTATATTAATAATTTCCCATCAAAAAATGCTACTATTCTAAATAGCTACAATTTTTAATGCTTTGATAATATCTATACAGTTAACTTTCTTTTACGATTTGCATTCCCATTTAAATCCAACAATTTATCTTCCATCCCGTTTATCTGAGATTTTCTATTAATTCTCGCCTTTATCGATATTTCTAGATATTCCTGTAATTCATTCCATTATTTTCAACCAACATACTAGTTTATTATACCGTTTTTCAGATTTCAAAGAAATCTAGTTTCTACGTTAAAAAATGATAATTTTCTACGTATTATTTTATATGTAGTGTAGAAAGCACTTTCTTGTACATCCGAAAAGGCGTCAGCATTGCAGACCACATCCGTATATAACCCTGATTCATCACGAGGAGTATAATCGATTGCTGTGCTTACCATATATATGTGTGCTATGCAAAAAAGCTTTCGATTCAATCGAAATCTAGGCGATGCCGCGCTCTCTTCAGTGATGCCACATTGATTAATTATCGCCATATCAAAGCGTTAAGGTTGAGGTGTTTATATAACAATGTCCCCATATCAGTCCAAATACAAAATGAATGCGGATAACAAATTTAACTGCAAAGAGGTGTGAGACAGGGAAATGTGTCTCGAAAACTCGATATCGAAAATCAATGGCTTTCTTACTTTTCACTGACCTTCATTTGCTGGCGATATTGCCGTTGTGTCGGAATTAATTAATAATTTTTGGTACCATAACTTAGAAGGTTCTGAATCTTAAAAGTTTTCCCCTACAAGTCGATCTGAGAATATATATTATATAGACAAAATGGATACTATGGTGACAGCCCATTTTATAGCCATTTGTGTCAATTGAGAACTTTCCAGTCGATGTTTTTAACGTTATACGTTTACTTAGGATACTTTGCTCAACTTCAACAAAGTGGGTATATCCAACTTCAACAAAGAAGCTATACAATAAATTCACCTCAGCTGGGCAGAATTCAGGAGATTACTGGGCGTCTTAAATTCCAATGTACCTAAGTACATAAAGATGGAGGTCTTTGAAGAGTGCGTGTTGTCAGTGATAAAATAGTGATGATAGACGCAGTTCCTTACTGTTGGTTTCATAAACAAGCTCAGAGTCGCTCAACGTATCACACACACGGAAAGAGCTACTTCGGGATTTCTGTAAGAGATATAAGTCAAAATTAGTAAGTCCGCAAAAGAACTAGAGTGACCGACATAGCTCACGGAATCAATAAGTTATGAGCAGACTACATTTTTTGTAGAACCGATAACCACTGGGAAGAAAGGCAACCAAGAACTGGACGTCACATCTTGGGATAGGCTCCTACTGGGTGGTCTGACGATCTGGTCAAGGTCGTAGCCATCGCTGTTTACATGTAGTTCAAGACGGTACGTATAAATCTAGATGGCAGACTTATATCCCGCAGTAGACGTTCAATAGCTAAATCAATTATGTATAAAAGTATACGGAACCACAGGGAAGGTATCAGATTGAAAATTCGGGAAAGGCAGTCAGTGTTCAATGTCTAGTAAGAAAGATGAATTCTTTACATAGCAACCGGAATATCTGGAGCAACCGCCCTCAGTAACAATTTAAGTTTATGGACTAATTTAATTAATATGGCAACCACCACATTCCATCACCACATGATCAACAGCGATTAGATGAACACCCTAACGTGTAGTGGGTCACAGAATTTCTCGTGGCTGAAGTATCTTAGCAAATCTTACAGCAATGTTCTTTCCAGAGTCAGCGATCTGGACTATGACGGCCAGGCTCCGTGTGGCTGTAGTACTGTCTTGTATGGCTACTTTCTGGAACGTGCACCATAGAAAAAGCGTCGAGGTAATACGGTCTTATTTAATGTCTGTTAGCACAACTGACCACCAGACATGCTTCATTTGCTTCGTTTTACGGAATTCATTTTAGGAAGTAACATATAACGGAATAAAAAGTAGATAAATACATATTTAATATCATTCTAATGTTGCACGTACTCACACCTCCAATGGACACATTGTTTACAAATTTAACATTTTACCTTTGTTTAATTTACTTATAAAACATATGCCGCCATTACCAACCATATTATTGAATTTTCCAGATTTCTACTCTACTCTCTTATTATTTTTACGTATCTTATAAAAGAAAACGAAAAAAGTTTGCATCTGACAGTATCATAATAGCCAAGTTACCGTGACATGCCCGATCAAAGGGATAAAGGGCCTCTGTTGTAACTATCTCTTTTTGGCTCTTTTCCTTTTACATGTCAATAGCTTTAATAAGTTGAATCTCAATACATAATAAGGACAAAACATGTTTTTGCGTTTTTTATAGTTTACTTTATTTAGTTTTATTTGATTGTTAAGTTTTATACAATAAATATTTTTGTCGTAACTTAAAATCAATAAAATCAAGATTTGTCTATTTTGTGTTACGAACAAGTCGAAATGCCTATTTTTATCAATGGAAAATATTAAAAGTCCCATAATTGCTGAAATTATTTTAAAACCTATCCAGTGTTTTGAGTTGAAACAAATACATATACTTCCTAATTATATATTTTTTTTTGTATATCTATTTTTATATATATTATTTTTTTATATATTATATACATCTATATCTGTACACAATATATTCCTGAAGTTTCTTCTTATTTTAGAGCTAAAAGCGTGCAAAAATATAAATACCAGTAAATTATAGTATTTTTGCAAACTCCTCAAGCTCTAAAATATAATTATAATATATTTTGAGCTGTTCAAGCTACCTAAGTTATTGTAAAAAAGGAAACCCTATTTTTATTTCTCAACTAAGACATCTTTCAAAGGCGTTATTCAATTTGCATCCACTTTACGGCATTAGGAGATGTTTACTAAGCAGTAAAAGATGATCGAATGTCAAACATCGATCCATTAAGAATTACAAGAAAGTTATTTTGAAAAACCCCTTTTTTTTCTAATTCTTCGTCAACCGTATCTCTCGAACGAACAAACCGATTTTAATGTAATTTATAATGAGTAACGTTGCTGTATACTAACAAGAACTGTTGCTCTATTACGTAATGTCAGATTAAAATTTTCTCACTCTCGTGTCTATAACTTGTTGGTACTGTGTTTATACTTCAACATCTCAGTAGTGTAACTTAATTGAAAACTTCTGATTTTTGAATTGATTAACTCTATTACGTACCATAGTTTTGCTGTGGTAATCGACATTGTTATAAACAAGTATCATTCAAGCAAAAATTTTCGTATTACGGAAGTGTTGTCAAAATTGACAACGCGTTTTACAAGGCTTTTCAGTACAACACTACTGTGACATACAGCGGTTTCTTGTCTTGGTGAAAATTTTATTAAAAAAAATTAATCAAGAAGAACAAAATCACACATCTTTGGTTAATTACTTGCATTTTTGAACTATTAAAATGAATTTTCCTAAAATATTAATTGAAACTCGTTGATTTTATTCCTTACTGTGTATTATTTACATTAAATGAAAAAAAAAATGTTCCAAACGGGAAACCTCGACCGTACATTTACTTTTTTTTGTATAATGAAACGAATAAAAATAAACCTTTGATATTAGTTACATATAAGGGTTATTAATTTACTTCATTGTGCTATTTAATACACAATATACAGTAAACAGAAACTTAGTCTCAACCGCGTATACCATGACACCTCTCGTTTATTTTTTATTAAGCTATGTTTTGTTGATGCTCAAATTATCAGCAAACTTGAAAGCAAAGCGTAATTAAACACACCGCATGTGATACAAGTTCTCGGTGATCATTATCAAAAATATATATAAAATAGTAAATTAAAATATTAAAAAAGTAATAAATAAAAAATCAGAGACAAAATAGTGACTCACAAATTATATAAAAAAAAAATTAATTCCAGGTGAGAAAGAGACAATGGCGCATGAGGCATAACAGTTTTTCGTTATGTTACGATTTCTACTTGTCAACTCAATCGCAAACCGCATTAAGGAGCTTCGTTCTAAAAATAAACGAATGAACAGTAACAAAATTCTAATTAAAACTTTTTGATTATGTTTTAAAAAGAAACATTTAATCTTCAATTACAATAGAATAATATTATATACCTTAATTACACATTTATACTATTATTAAATACATAAAATAAATCAGTGAGTATAAAATTATTTAAAAATGTAATATTACCTTATAGGTGGACATACGCTTGTAAACATGCAACACACAATATGCAAAATTGTTGTGACAGCCAAAATATTATACTTTCTACGGTCAAGCTCTCATTCGCCAAGTAAGCACAGTTGTAATTTGCAACAAGGAACTTAGTTATAAAATGTTACAAATACAAAACAATATATTTCTTACTTGTGAAGTTTATGGAAACTTTTTCGCAATATTCTGCTTAAATCGTCAACCCCAATTTAAAAATAGTACTCATACTTGGTTAAGTCGTGTTCACTGTAGTGCCATTATCGATAAGAGATTGACACGAGCCAGTAGCTAAGAAAGAAAAGGCTGCAAGCTGAAACCATTGCGATACATGAAAGTAGGCCTAACTTAACGAGAATTGATTCGGAATTAGTTTAAATTCACTTAAAGTCTAAATTCAGTAAACAACTGTTCAGTGTCGTAAACTTCGTTTCGATCGGTTAATCCGTTCAAAAGTTATGAGAGGTTTACACAAACAAATACACACACCCACATCCATTCCCACACTCAAACTCACACCTCACACCTGCACTCGCACGCACACATGTAGAGACATGCAGATATCACCCGAAAAATGATGAAAATAGATTCGTCAATATTTAATGAAAACGGGATTTTCGGAAAGTAAAAAAATTCTAAGACATTAAACGCCTTATAAGTGTAATATATTGTAGATGAAATGCTCTTTTATTTGGTAATTATTTACATTACGACATTAGCGCCAGCAGTTATTTCAAGTTATGAGAGTCTTAATTTAATACAGCGAACTTCAACAGATCGTTTACGCTTTTTATAACAGCAGAAATATTTCTTGCGTAAATGAAATAACGTCCCGCTTATCTTGTTTCATTTTCACATACTGCAGATGATATTTTTTCATCAACGGAAAACTAACACCAACCCCGATTTTAGCTTCAGGTAGGAAATTTATTTTTATAATCTTGTTTGCTCAAAAAATATACTTCGTTTCACTGGAAAAAGATACTCTATGATGAAAAATTTAGACTCAATATAATACAATTAACTTGTAAAATTATTCATAATTGAAATATTCACTTTAACTCTTGTATTCATTAAGATCATAATAATATCATTGTAGTACATACGCAAACAATTAAATTAAATTATAAGTAAATAACACATTTCTAAGCCTGGCTTTAATTCTAAATCTTCTAAATCCCTAAAATGCTATACATATTTCTTAGGTTTCCGTATCCGAAGACGTCTACGAAATTCTACCTCCAAACCTCCGCTGTCCGTCTGCCTTTATTTTATGAACCGTAATACGTAATCAGTTGAAATTTTCACAGTATGTTACCATGGCCACTATAATAACAAAAAATAAAATAAAATTAGTAATTACAGGGAGCTCTCATAAAATCGTATACGTAATATACGTCTAAAAGTCATTTGGCTCCGCTATATGCTAATGTAAAAATATAAGCTTTTTATTCATTAACTGCTTTTAAAAAAAAACAGGTCATATTAAATATTCGACTGTAGCTTTGCTCCAGTAAACTAGTAATTAATTTTATCATCTTGTATATGGAACGATCTCTGTTTCGTTCATGATGCCGACCCTGCTCCTAATTTCGATTTTAATTCTGGTTTTACCGTCTGGCCCGATTGCAATTTAGTCCTCATTTTCAATTCGAGCCCTGATTCCATATCCGATCCTGACGCCACTTTTCACTCATTTTAAATTTCCGCATTTGGATGTCTGTCTGTCCGATCTCAGTCTCGTTTTTAATTGTAACAGATAATTTACCTTTCGTTAAAACCCTTCTTTAGCGAGCATAAAACCTCACTTATGTTTCAATAAAACAGATGAAGGAGGTGTGAACAAAGGAAACGACCGAACAGAAATGTTAATTTATGAATATTTTTGTTTAGTTTCTGTATATATTAACTTAAACTATAATTTAACTAAAGTTACATCAACTCTGAGTGTAAATTGAAAGTTGATTAATATATAGTACTCTTCGTTTTGAATTAACGAAAAACCCTTTTTGTCCCAATTCGACTCACACTTGACCGGTTTTTGACTGTCATAAAGTCTGAAATAAATGTTAGGTGTCTGTATAAATCTTAAACTCAAAATCCAGTAATAATAACGGATTCGTATTTTTCACGGATTTTTAAAACGACAAATTTTCAAACTTTATCATTAAGATCTTCTAACATGTTTAGTATTTGATACTTAGTACTAAATATCATATACTTAGACTTATCTGAGTTCAAAATCGGAAAAATCCGGTCAGATCAATGCGCAATTTGTTCGCTTTCGACGTTCATATAATTTACTCGTTTGAAGTATCAGATAGCACACAGATTCGAGTAGCTGCAAATTATCTGTGAAAATATGACATTTAGAGGTTTTCGTATTATTGACAATGTCTGCATTGCAAAATGTAAAAGCAAAGACCCTAGTATTGAACCCTGTCGAACTCTTCACGTCAATAGAGTTAAGAAGGACAGCATTTTCATCTCACTTGTACTACACAGCCCAATAACTTCCGTAGCACCAGATAAATTGTTATCAAACCATTAAAGTAGTGTTTCTTTAAACAGATAGTATGATATTTTAAGTGCTGCTAACAGTGACTACGGCGTCGTACTATATGATACTGTATCCGTGTATGCTCACAGTCACACCGTCGGATTTTTTATTGCTATTTATTAATGTTTTATTGTTATTTATTAATGTCTAAGTTCTTTTTGTTTACCCGTGGGCGCATAGCTCCGGGTAAAAATCTACTATATAATAAGTACCTTCATCAATGTAAGAAATTAGTTAACTGAAAATATATTTTTAATATGACATTACTACAAATTAACGTAAGCTACACGTAGACATTGTTTAATTAAAACTTAACTACAATTTAATCTTCTCTGGTTTGATTTAATAGATATTAATTTGAGATTGATTCAACTGAGCGCTACAATTTATTTATTACTTGCTTATTAGATGTCAGCATCTACATTTACAAAATTTTACATATTAAACAAAGCCTCTGCCACTTCTCACAAACCACAGGACTTCAAATATCGACATCTGTTCGAATGTTCTGAAAATTAAAAATTTTCTTATCGAGAAGTTCAAAAGAAAAATCGTCACCTCAATTATGTTAATGAAAAATTGAGAATTTTACGCCATAAAAATGAATTTAATTTCAACCGTTGATCCTTAATAATCGATGCTTGTGTTGGTGTGCTAAATGAAACCACGGCTTTTGTATAAGTAGAGTTTCCTCTATACATATTCACATATATGCCATTCTCAAGAAAAACCATGAAAGCAAGGCAGAAAAAAAAGACATCCTTTTTTTCAGCTACCATTAAACTATATACGCAACCTATTACTATTTCTAAAAAGGCGCATGAAACACCATACGTCATAGAGAAATATAGTTTTTTTTTTTTTCATAATTTCTATTAGTAATTTATCAAGTAGTAAGCTTCATATAAAAATGTTCGAAATTTATACAAAAAAAAAACTCTAGAAATTTATTAGTCTGCAGGCTCAAAACATTCCGCTATTTTTGAGTTAAAAGCGTTCAAAAACATACATAATTTGTGAATTCGAATAAACTACTATTTTTTTTAATAGTTTATCGTAAAATAGCTAATAATGAATCGGTTCTTTAAAAACTTCTATAAAAATCAAAACTTCTTTCGTTATTCCCGATGTTATTTAGCAATGCAATTATATTGATCGCTTTTAACGGAATTTGCCACATTAGAGAAAGCTTTTCGAGAACTTAAATTGTTTATGTTTTAAATTGATTCAATTGGACTATATTGAATTTTCAAAAAAAGTGTATTTTCAATTTCACTCAATATTCAGTAAGCTGATCGAGCTTAAATCTTTATAAAACGTAAAGCAAATGAAACTTTTTGAAAGCTGCCGTCCCAATCTTAATCAATGGATTCCTTTTGAAGTTTTGAAAGAAAAACAAACGCTTTTTTAATTGCCTTCAAAAAATTCTCGATTAAACAGATTACTTTGATGAGCTTGATGCTATGTATTGTGCATTGTCACTCTTTACACTTTGATAATAATCATTTCAATATTTTGAAAATTTTTGAAAGAAAATATTTAAAATTAAAATCTTATAGATCAATCAAAATTTAAACATCAAATCCAGCTCTAATTTAAGGAAGTTTAAATTGAGTAAAACCCTTTTTTTTTTTGGCGTAAACCCAACCTTAATCACTTTATTCATTCTTTTAAAACTTATTTAGAAAATTATTTTTCTTATTTTTGAAAATTATATATATGTATAGAAACTATATTTCTTTAATTTGTAAAGTGCACTACTGTTGGTAAAACAGTGAACATTTACTGATGTAATCCCTAGATGGCGCAGCCTAGTAACTGTGGCCATCAGAGGTTAAAGCGGTTGGTCATTGACAGGACTCACCGTAATTATGTGTATTGTTATAAAATATTTTAAATAGGAATTGTCGATTTCAATAATAAACTTTAAATGTCGTTTCTTTGATTTACAGGTAGAAAATAGTTTTCTACCTGTTGTTAATTAATGTAATTATTAGTGCATGTAAATATTTACAATAAAATCTTTGATTTACAAAGCAACACCATTGTTTATTTAAGATTTACAATTCCTAATAAGTTTGGAGAAACTGTCATAAACATATATCTACCGCGATGGCTTTAAAAACATCGCGGTAGATACGTGAATATGAATATTGAAAAGGAAGATGTGTAAAAGGGCCGGAATAATTCTGAGACATCATGTAGACATGTGATTAGAGACGATGATGAATATTTACTGAATGAGGAAAATAATTTGAAAGAGCGCTGGAAGAATTATTTCGAAAGCGTTTTTGCATGTGAGGATACAGTTGCAGACGACAATGTTACTGCAACTGAGTATATGATTGATGATGGAAATGAAAGTGAAATTATAGTGAATGAAGTTATGAAAGCACTAAAACGTATGAAAGTTGGATGAGCTGACAAGTGGTAAGCTTTTTTAGAAGGAATAAAGGAGTGCGGCAGACAATTTTTCCTCTGCAAAAGCACTGCGAGAAGGTTTTGAGACCAGCGAGAAAAAATTTTTCATGTATTTTCGTAGATTTGGAAAAGCTTATGATACAGTGAAAAGAATTGATCTATGGAGAACCCTATCCATGCATGATGTGAGTAGCGGGTTGTTACAGGCACTGCAATTCCTATACAGGAGCTCCAGTGCTTGCGTCAGGATAAATGGGCCGTACACTGACTGGTTTGACATCAGCAGGAGTGTCAGGCAGAGATGTGAAGCTTCACCGTGGCTATTTAACCTATTCATGTTTAGCTTTTTGTATGATTTGAAAGAGTATGAGTATGGACTAAGAATGGATGAGCTGTCTGTCAAATGCCTTCTGTACGCTAACAATCAAGTAATGCTTGCGCCGTAGGCATGCGTGTTACAAGATATTGTAAATAAATTGAATGAAACCGTTAAGAAAAGGGGTATGAAAGTAAATGTCGGTAAGACTAAGGTGATAGAGTTTGAAAGGGGCGAAAGCACGACTGAATGTATATAATTATAGAAAGTGAAAAAGTCGAACAAGTGAAAAAGTTTGTATAGTTGGGTAGTCTGTTTACAAATGATGGTAAACATGACAGAGATATCGAAAAGAGTGAATGTGGGAAATAAGGTGAATGGGGCTTTGCCCGCTATTATTAATAGTAAAAGCGTCTCACAATAAGCGCGCTTGGCTATCCATAATAGCATCCTAATTCCTACGCTTATGTATGATAGTGAAAACTGGGTATGGCGGAAGAAAAATGAAATTAGGATCAATGCAGTGGAGATGCGACCGCTGCGTAGTACCTGTGGAGTGTCTCGAAAAGATAGCTGCAGAAACAGTGATGTTAGAAAGCGGTTTGGTTTTAAGGAAGATGTAGTGACTAGAGTAGAAAGAGGTATACATTATAGTGGTTTGGCCATCTGGAAAGGATAAACGAAAGTATAATGACAAAACAAGTCGACAGAGCGAATGTGTTTAATGGAAAAGTCGGCAAGGGTTTCCCTAGGAAGTCATATGCAGACTAAATTGGTGACATTTTACAAAAGAAAAAAAAGTTATCCCCGAAACCGAAAGATAGATGGATGTCAGTGAGGCAAGAGAAGATACGCTACGATCGTACCATGTGGAAATCTATAGCTCTGCCTACCCTTCTGGGAAATGGATATGAGTTTACATTATATTATGTACTATACTGGCTTTACAGCTGCAGCTTCCCATGCGTAAACACAGAATGCTTTCATTCACCTTTCATGTGGAAAGATCTTGCTGTTAACTCCGATCTCGTTCCCGTTTCAATTCTGGTTCTGATGCTGTTCTTGATTTAAAGTCTATATTCCATTCCAAGTCAAGCTTTATGCATCCGCGAAAATCGTATTAAAATCCGTTCAATAATTTCAAAGATGTATGCGAACAGACAAACAAACAAAGGATTTTTTTATATGTATATTAATTTATCGACAAAGTCGATCCATCCTTTATATGTATATAAAATTTCATTTTTATCGGATGTATAGGTCAATAGTTATAACGGAACAACCACAAAACCTCTGTAGATTTATATATTAGTTTATATATATATAATATGTATATACGTTACTATATATTATATTATACCTAGGTAGGTATAATATAATATAACCAAGTAAGTACTTGGTCTGCGTATTTGAAACTTAGTTAACCGACTGTTTTATCCTGGTGTTAAGTTTTTACAACTATATTTTCATTCTAGATCTCTTTTGGCTTTCAAATTCCGATGATATCGCTTTCGATTCCAACTTCAACGACAACATCAAAACACAACACACGTTTTCTAAGTAGGTTCATTTATGAAAGTCATTTACGAAAATAATCTCATTTTTTCCCCAATACGCATAGATTCGCGCTTCTATAATTCGTACCAAATATTCAGAGGCTGTTTCGCGCCAGTCATTCGTAAAATTTATCGCTCACTACGCAAAGTTTAACATTTTCCAGGGCGATCTAGTGAGACGGTAATCTAGAGCCGGCATACGCGCGCAGGAGCCGGGGCGCGGCGCCCGCACGCGTGTACGGGTTTCATTACATTAGGTAGCTGGCGTTCGCGCTAGTACGCTGCAGGCATTCCGCTTTATTCCGACGCTCGACGTCGCCCCCTCTTGAGAAATTTGCTAAACAAGGAACTGCAATTTCCCGTGACTAATTCATTGCCGCTATTAATCTTGGTCATTGTGTCCTATTTTTCGCGGAGGAGGAAACTTTCCTCCGGAGTTATCTGACATGTCTGAGGACGGGGAGCGGCCGGTGCGGGCTACATAAACAAGTATTGCTCGGCGGCGTGAGAGGTCGGATTAAACGAGGCCTCTCCGGGCGTGGACGTGCGACTGTATTATAGAGATGTCTTATGTCGCATTACATACTTGCGAAAGCGGAGCTCCTCTCGGGACGGGGATTATTGCGATTAATATTACATTATACGCCCCGTCCGCGAAATGTTTGCCCTTTTAATATTTACGTTCCGGCATTTGCATACTAAAAATACGGCAGCCGCTTCGGACGTAACAAAGGGCGGGCGTCTTTCGTTCACGCTGAAGTCGGCGGATCAAAATTTCACGTTCACGTCACGGCGTCGGGACGTGAACAATGAACGTCTGTCGGAAGTATCCCGCGCACCTGTTTGATATGAAGACGTTTGAAGTGCTGATTCCGCTCACCTCGCGCAAACATTTTTGTATTTATCGGTTAATGACGTCCGTTGATACACCGCCCACGTGATCGCATAACGAATACTTTGATTGTTATTTTTGGACTGGACTAAGAAAATTGGCAATGTCCGATAGATTCAAAAAGTTATTGTTTTGGACCGACCAATCGATTGAGATTGAACTAGAAAGAAATTCATTAAAATTAAGATTTCTACAAATCCGATCTAGATTAGATAGATAGACATCTTATCAACAAGATAGATTAGATAGACATTCAATTTGATTTAATTTTCTTTTTATGCATTAATTATAAATACTTTTAAACCAGTGTAACGATTGATCCCAAAAGCTAATCAGTTTTCATCCTTAAAAAACTTTGTCCAATACAGGTTTTTTTTATTAAATCGGTGAATAGTTGATATGTCGTTGGATTTTTTTTTGCATTATTTAAAATTGAAATGTGTTCATTTAAAATGAGATTACGGCATAGTAAATTAAATTCTTTGAATTTCGCTTTCGGCCAGTCTTGTATCTTTTATGGCTGCATATATCTCTATTGTGCGTGCGTGCAAATATGTGTGAGCGTGTGAGGGTGTGTTTTTGAGCGAAAATGTGCGCACACGTGTTCGTGTGTAGATGTATGTATACTTTTAATGACTTCCAAACTAATTCATGGATTTACGTTTTCTTTCATCTATCTAAACTTTAACTTTAACTAAAAGACTTGTTGATTATCGTCTTGTTTATTGTAATTTTTTTACAAATTTGGATGGGACAGCGCAATAGATTTAGAGAAATAAACATGTTACAAAAAACAACTCTCTTCATGTTCCCTTATTTTTTCAAAAATCACTACGCTGATCGAATTTAAAATAAAATTTGCTCTATAATTTAGTAAACAGTGTCAAGCGCCTGTCAATCTGAATGGGTTGATTAATCATTATTGTTTAGGAGTATATATTTTTACTTTGATCAAAAATAAGTATTTCAAAAACAAAATATATACAACTGTGTTTTCAGTTTTAATTTTTTATTCGTAATTATGATGAAACCAACGACAATTAATAAAGGTTCTAAAAAACTTCTTGGTACAAAAACAAATGTACCTAGTTATTATAGAATTAAGTTGGTTGTATTAGTGTTGGTGTCGACTAAAATGGTGTTTTATATATAAAACATATCATGAGCACAGAAAAAGTGAGATAACTGACAGGAAAGTTTTGTTTTATATTTTTAATATGTAGCTATATTTAGTTAATTATTATAATACCTGTAAATTATTTTTAAGTTTTCTTTTCATTTTGTCAAAAAACGTAAGCATCATCTAACAATTCACTTTGTGAGACGTGCAATATGAACGCTCCTCAATGAAATAGATACTGGATTTGTATAAATATTTAATTTATGTTAAATATAATTTCAACTATGTTCTAGAGTTTTAATCTACGCAATTTGCACTATAAAAGAATCTCGCACGGTCATTAGTAGCGATATATAGCTATCCTAACCTTTGTACCTACACATAAATAATTTTCTAGAAAAGAAACCAGCATTTGCTGTTGCAGCCAAAATCTTCGCATAGACGAATTCCTTAACAGTCAAAGATAGACTTAGGTATACACATCTAATATAAATACCTGAGCCAACGAGTTTTTCTCCACGTCTTTCTAGTTTGCTGTAATAAAGTGATAACTTTCTGTATATAAAGTCAATTACATTAATTTTTAACAATTATTATGGCAATTGTTGTTTTTCGCTTTACGAGTATCATTCGAAACTTTTAGCAACAAATAAATGGCTAACGTATTTAAATACGTACACAACCATCACAAGGTATGTTTCGCGAATGACCCACCACGCATGTCTCAAGCTTGCGAATAATGCACCCATCCAACGATGCATGCTCAGTTCCCACGGCATGCACTATGCAGTTTCCACTCCGCTCGGGAACGCTTCGCATGGACAGTGCGTGAATCGGCTCGCAATTGCATGTACTGCAAATTTTCATGTGAGCATTCGCACCCATATACTTGAAGCTAGGCTGGCGTGCCATTCAGGCTCATGACTTGCGATGTTTGTAAACACCTTTAGAAAGTTCGATCCTCAAGTTTTGTCTATTTTTATGTTTCAAATGAAGAAACACCAGTTGAAGATTTACAAGTTTAGTGCAATCGTTCATAATGTCATTGCTTATGAAGTGCGACATTTCAATTCACAACTTCACCTAGATTATATTTATTTTTATTAACATATAATAACTACTGTATATGAATAGCATTTATTGAAATAAATTGGGAAGTAAAACATAATCTAAATACGAAATTTCATTGAAATCGTTAGAACTGTTTCCCAGACAGCAATCACATGTTACATACATGTACACAAAAGAATTATTCTTATATTAATGATATATGCATAGATTAGTAGATTTCTAAGATGAAAGAAGTAAATATCTTTTAATATTGTTTTAAAAAAGTGTTTAAAAAAGAATTTCTATCGTTAATAATAAGAAAAAATTATTAAAATAAAATACACAAGTAACTTCCATACATTGTTAGACAGTCAATACTAGTCTATTATACGAGCGGACACATTAAGGTTCATCAAACGATTATAAATACTTAAACTCAGTTTCGGAATTACATACTAAATCCTCACGTTGACTGACTATTATTTGACGCATTTCATTTAGTGCTTCCGATAAGCGTCATTCATCATGCGCGGTGTAATCACATTCACGGCTCTCGTGACAGAAACAATTCAATCTCGCGCGTAACGCGTCCCGCTGATGTGCGCAATAAGCGGCGGCGATAATGTTGAAGCGCGCAGTCGTTCGCGCGGACACGGCAATCCGGCTGAAATACGGCGCGCGTGAGCACGCGTGCGCGCGAGCACGCGGGCGCGGCCCGATGGCCGCTAAGACGCAAAGCCGGCGCGACGCTTTCGGATTGTGGGCGTAAATCATTTTTCAATTCAATTTAAAGGGGCACAATGCGCCGTTGTTCTCTTTATGGACGGCCCGCGTTTCTCTTATTCACGGGCGCGACACCCTTCTTTCTTATTTTTTAATACGATTTCTATTGTTATTGGAATCGGTAAAAGGAATAGAGCGGTAGGTATTGACGGATTATAGATTGTGTATGTCTTACAATTTATTGTTCAAACGCATATATTATTTTTTAACGTGATACATAAGTGATAGATAAAGCGTAGAAACGATAAGACAAGATAAATTACTACTATAAAAATAGGAGTGATTATCTGAACTAAAACCAGACTATAAAAACTAAAAAAAAATACAGATACATAGTCAAAGTGCGTGCTGTATGACTGTGTCGTATATTTTCTTTAGTATGTCGGGATAAAATTATCGGGAAATCTAAAAATTGATGTTTCCAGAAAAATGTATTTTTGAAATAATTTTCATATTACTCTACTAATCGATACCAAAGTGTAATCAGTTCTTTCCCGTAAACAGTTGTATTAACAGCCAAAAACTGCATAAAAATTGATTTGTTCAAAAAATATCATTGGAGAAAAATTTTACTAAAAGCGGTTTTTTGGAAATATTTTTTAAACTATTCTACCAATACACTACAAAGTCCGACCAAGCTTACAAAGTCGATAATTGTAAAATACATTAAAATCGATGGGTTAGTTCGAGAAATATCATTAACGGAAAATTTGGAAAGAAGTTTTTTTTTTCAAAATAACGTGTGTGAAATGTGTTGGATTGATGTTTGGTGTCGGTCAACATTATTTGCTTAAAAATGTCGCATGAATGCCGCAAAGCAGAACAAAATCAAACATCTCGTTTAATAGATAGATAGAATTTAAAAATCAAAAAAGTTATTTAAAGTAAAATGAAATGCTCGAAGAGCTGAAAATGTTTTAAGATACTTGAATTATGAAAGCTTTAAAAAGCATAAAAATCAATCTCGTGAGCGCAAACTCGATAATTTACTACTAAGCATATTTTTTAAAACTTTGATCTCAAAAGTAGTGAAAAGTTTCGGGAATGGTCTATATATGGTCAACCGTTTTTCGAATTTTTAGCGCGAAAAACTTAAAGTTAAATCTTTGAATTTTGAGGGGACTATAAGTTTGAACTCGAAAAACTCAAAAATACATCATAAATATCACAGCAGGAAGTTTTAGGGATAGCCTGCACGGTGGACGGTTTTACAAATGTTTTTCGAATTATTAAATAATATTTATATTGGTATTATGTGATAACATAACACTAAGGATAGTTAGCATAAAGAAAATGTTATATATTATACGTGAACTAGCATTCGGCAATTACGAAAAAATATTGGACATGTCAAAACAAACCAAACTAGCTTTATATAAAATCTAACTCACACATAGAAACGGTTTTTGTATTGTATAAAGTGATACATGTTTTGCTTTTCAAACAATGGTTTGATTTATCATTTGCTCGAATGATTTTTCAAAACCCAAGAACCACCTGTTTCGCGCGCCAGTTGAAGGTTATCACATCCTCTTCGGGCTCCGTGAACGTCCGCCTTCTTAGAACCTTATTGAGAAAATAATCGTGCGAATTTTGAATATGTGTCAATATAGAATGCGAGCTACCTTCTCAAGAACTTTAGAAAACTAAGAAGACATTCTTTTACTCGTAAAATGAGACTGGTCTCATACGGCAGATGAAAAACGCAATTAATTCTTTTACGAACTCTTCTCTCCGGCCATATCGTCACTGCGCTGATATGAATGTGATGACAACATTAGGAACCGATAACTGGACGCTCTCCGAGACATAGATGATTTTTTTTAGTTGGATTTAAGTTAAATGCTTATGAGTCGATGCGTCCGTGGACAGGCACAAGCTCGATCTCTTCCGGTTTTAAAGATGACACTCTTAACCGGCGAGCCACAACCATCGACTCAGTACAACTATGATATTGCATTCGCGTCTAATTTTGAAATGTGTGCAAGTTCGATTGGACATCTGGAAAAGCGTTTAAGTCGACTATTGCGAGATCTTTACATGTCGTACGTGTGTACATTGGCGGATCCGGGGAGGGGTCATCGGGGCCATGACCACACCCTGAACTGAATCTTTATCCTGCCTACTATTATAATCGAATTAATGCCTAACTGAACCTTGAATGCGTGGCCCCCAGACTCGAAAGCTGGATCTGCCTTTATGTGTATGTGTGTATGTGTGAGTGTGTGATGTACGTGTATATGATATAAACACACGGATTAGTGAAAAATGTTAATAGTTCGAGAAATTAATACTGCGTAGGTACTATAATAACATGCATATTTTTTATCTTTAAAAAAATATATATATGTATACAATATTAATTTTCAATATCATTTTCGTCTCTTTGAAATAAAATATTATATATATATATATATATATATATATATATATATATATATATATATATATATATATATATATATATATATATATATATATATATATATATAATAAAGCCTATCTTTATCGATGACGATTACATGTAATTAATATCAATTAAATATAAAAGGTGTATAATTAAATTTAAAAAGAGCCCTACCATCAAGTTTCTTAATTGTTCTTGAGGCGAAAATTGTAAAACTGCCTTCCGGACGAGTAAAAAACTCTTAAAATGTAATTACGTGTTTCAAGCATGTTTCAAGTGTTATGTACTATGAAAGAAAGATATTTTCAAATAAAAAATTTATAAAACGAATTGTGCAAGTGGCTTAAAAAACACGTCATTCTTAAAAAAATATACTATTTATTCCAAAACATAAGAATATAAAATCAACATCACATTTTCCGTCTTTTTTAAATAGAAATATCTTTTTAAAATATATAACATTTAATTAATCCTTATATCTTTGAAGAAGTAATTTCAAATGGCTTTTCCTTATTTTATAAAATAATTTCTCAGTAATTGTAATTCGTTTAATCCAATTCTGAGTATTTTAAAATTACTGTTGTTACAAGTCGTTAAATTGGGAAGGCGAGTGTTACGTTTGGCAACGCTATAATTCGGCTTTTCTGTTCTAGAACCTAACGCGAATAACTTTTATAAACTTTTCGTCGCTTACACGCTGATGAAGGTACTTAATCTTCAGTTCTACGAAAAGCTTTTTTCATTTATTCCTAATAAATCCTTCTCGATACATCAAACGTATTGACACAGGATGTATAATGTAATTCTTCTCAAAATAAGCTTATTGATATTTTTGATATGGGCTCATAAAAAATATGAATTACTGTTACATAAAAAATAGCAGACAATAAGTTTTTGTCTCTTTTCAAGGTTTGACTCATAATAAAATGCAAAGATAAATAATAAATTTATAAGTTTAAACCTTAACAATACGTTAAATTCAGAAACAAAATTGTGTCAGATTTTCATTTACTCTCTGCTGAGTTATACACTCCTAAATTATTTTTATTATAGGCTAAGGAACTTGAAGTAAAACCCTTACAATGCTAGTTGGACGACGCTAGCGTCTGTTGATAGTGATGCGATGGCAATACCCGAAACAACCTGCTTATAACAATGTAAACGAGGCATGGAGGCACGTTTAATTTAACTCAAATAACATCGATCAATTCAATAACTCGTTACGTACAAAACTGTTAGAAGCATTTTCAAAATTATATTTTATATCAATATTTATGTACAATAATAATATTATGGCATAATTACTAGCGTAAAGTTGAAAAGTTTAAATTACACGTAAATTTAAATTAAACACTTCATTTCATTTTCAAAAATAGCTGCTAAAACCTCTTTTCGTACTATAGGTTGCTTACTATGACGTGTTTTTAAAAAAATATGTTGAAGTGTAAGTCGAGAGTCGTTATAATGACCGTCATCACCTATAGTGACCGTCGTCACCAACAGCGACCGTCGTCACCTACAGCGACCGTCGTCAATATAGTGACCGTCGTCAACTACGGTGACCGTCGTCACCTACAGCGACCGTCGTCACCAACAGCGACCGTCGTCACCTACAGCGACCGTCGTCAATATAGTGACCGTCGTCAACTACGGTGACCGTCGTCACCTACAGCGACCGTCGTCACCAACAGCGACCGTCGTCACCTACAGCGACCGTCGTCAATATAGTGACCGTCGTCAACTACGGTGACCGTCGTCACCTACAGCGACCGTCGTCACCTACAGCGACCGTCGTCAATATAGTGACCGTCGTCACCTACAGCGACCGTCGTCACCAACAGCGACCGTCGTCACCTACAGCGACCGTCGTCAATATAGTGACCGTCGTCAACTACGGTGACCGTCGTCACCTACAGCGACCGTCGTCACCAACAGCGACCGTCGTCACCTACAGCGACCGTCGTCAATATAGTGACCGTCGTCAATATAGTGACCGTCGTCAACTACGGTGACCGTCGTTACCTACAGCGACCGTCGTCAATATAGTGACCGTCGTCACCTACAGGGACCGTCGTCACCAACAGCGACCGTCGTCACCTACAGCGACCGTCGTCAATATAGTGACCGTCGTCAACTACGGTGACCGTCGTCACCTACAGCGACCATCGTCACCAACAGCGACCGTCGTCACCTACAGCGACCGTCGTCAATATAGTGACCGTCGTCAACTACGGTGACCGTCGTCACCTACAGCGACCGTCGTCACCAACAGCGACCGTCGTCACCTACAGCGACCGTCGTCAATATAGTGACCGTCGTCAATATAGTGACCGTCGTCAACTACGGTTACCGTCGTTACCTACAGCGACCGTCGTCAATATAGTGACCGTCGTCACCTACAGGGACCGTCGTCACCAACAGCGACCGTCGTCACCTACAGCGACCGTCGTCAATATAGTGACCGTCGTCAACTACGGTGACCGTCGTCACCTACAGCGACCATCGTCACCAACAGCGACCGTCGTCACCTACAGCGACCGTCGTCAATATAGTGACCGTCGTCAACTACGGTGACCGTCGTCACCTACAGCGACCGTCGTCACCAACAGCGACCGTCGTCACCTACAGCGACCGTCGTCACCAACAGCGACCGTCGTCACCTACAGCGACCGTCGTCAATATAGTGACCGTCGTCACCTACAGTGGCAGTCGTCACCTACAGTGACGGTCATCACCGAGCAGTGGCGACGTCTGCGACCACTAGCTTGACGTGTCCTCTGAGACATGGATCGAGTGGTTTGCTTTGAGTTGAAAACTCATTGATTGATCAGTTTGCCCCTGATCATGATCGAACCGAATACTTACTGCTTTAAAATTGACACTCTTAACCAGTGCACTACACGCATGGTTTGTTACATATATGTGTATAGCATTAGGTATATGTTGTCGACTATTTGTAACACATCAAAATAAATATCAATACTTACTAAACAACTTAAACATCCCACGTAAATTGACAATTTGATGAAAGCTTCAGCAACGAAATGTTATAATATTATTTTAATGGTCTCATAATTAATTCAAACTCGAATGGATCGATGAATATAAAAGAGAAAAGAATTTATAAGCATCTATTGTGAGTATTTTCAATATCATTCAATACTACATTAGATTAACTTATCATCTGTCAATAGGCAATGGAGAGATGACAAGGTAATCTAATGTAGCACGGCAAAAAAATATTTTTTTAAATTCAAAGGTTGGTATATATTATTTTTCATATTAGAACAGCGTCCGAAAAATCATTGTCCCAAACCTAATTTCTTTCCAGTAGATGCGATAACCAATGAAGATTAATTTGTATTCTGGGATTTTTAGAGAAACAGTTAAAAACAGAAATTTTGATCAGAAAAATGATTTGTGAAATATACTGTTTCGATTATAATCAGTAGCACGTGTGTATGGTGATTTTAGGATCCTTTTTTTTTTACTTCTGCAAAAGTAGATGGCTAATGTTTGGATGCGCAAACGCCGGAAGGCAGCGAGCGAGTACCGTTCTACCGCTAAGGCAGCTTCTGCTCATAAAATTTTTACAAAGTATATCTGTTTACTACCGGTGTTATACCACATTACGTAAGAGTCCATGCAAAAAGCAAAAAAATATATATGTGGTAAATATACCCCGATCAACAATGATCTGGATAATCTAACTTTCACTTTTTTTATATGTGGGACGCACTATAAGTTTTTTGAACTGGCTACTAAGAAAATCAATATTTAAAAAGCAATTACTACATTTTAAAATCGAGACTTTGGCTGTAGAATACATTTTTTTTCATCTAACTGTCAATAGTTTTTACATTGTGACGTCATTTTAAAATCGAGCACCCTTAGACATAGGCATGATTCAAATACAATCAACCCTACACAAACATTTGGATAAAAAAAACTGTGCTCACAGTGGATTACACACAATTTGACTGAGGCTCAAAAACGAAACCGCGTCACTTGGTGCAATGCCCTGCTTTCCAGATTCAAGAAAGGGCGTCAAATTTGGTGTAGGACATAAGAACAGGTGACGAAACACGGGTTTATTACTACGACCCCAAAATAAGTAGCAATCGACTGTATGGATCTATCAGGATGAGCTGAAACTAAACCAAAGTGACGCGCAAGCGAAGTGCCTCTAAGCGGATGATCGATTATTTTTTTAATAAAACTAGACACTAATATTGCTTTGGAGAATTGCTGTATCGTAGTTTTTTGGTAATTGGTACACGACCATTTGTTTGCCGGAAGTTATTGACGAACTCCGTAAAAATAACCGTAAACGTTATATTATCTTGCACCACGACAATGCCAGTTCTCACACGGCCAGACAAACAAGTAAATTTTTAAACGAGGAAAACGTAGAACTTATGATCAATCCTGCATACAGTCCCGACCTGGCACCTTGTGACCTTTTTTGTTCGAAAAAATTAAGAACGAATTATGCGGTCAAAGATTTTCATCACCAAAAGAGGCTATCGAATAGTATAAAAAACATGTTTCCCAAGTCACCAGGGAGAAAAGGCACAAATGTTTTCAAAATTGGTTTATTTGCATGAAAATGCACTTATGCACTTATGCTAACGGAGAACATTTTGAGAAAGAATAAACTAATTTTTACCATTCACAGTAATTTTTTCTCATTCATTCCAGAAATTTTCATTACGCCCTATGTACAAGACCGATTATTATCTTTGTTGACTATTTCTATGCAACGAAACTGTTACACGTCGAACAGAACGACTAAAAATTAACTAACAATATCATTAAGTTCGAATATTATCCAGCCTATTGTCATATTAATCAACCTATTGATGTATTATTTTACTTGATGATTTTTATATTTTTATTCGACACGAAGACGAATTTCAGTGATAATTGTGTCAGACATCAAATAGAATCCCACGCCCTGAATCACATGTGTTTTTAATACAATATAGTAGTATGGCTTTAATTTTTAACTTTCCGCTATAAAAATCGGTAAGTTTTCATAAAGTTGGAAAGTTACTCTTTTCACCCCAATTTTCTAAAACCAAGTTTTCACCAGATCTTGACTTTTTAAGGTGTTAGAAATCTATTTCGACCATTTTCCCAGATATGTCTGTATATGAGTGTGTGTGGGAGGTATATATGTGTTGAGTGTATGTATATCTCTGATAACTTGTGATCAAATTAAATGATCGAAATGCGATTTACGACATTCTGAAGAAATCCACTTAACTTAGACTTCCTGAATTTTTAAATTAGTTTCGCAAGATAGATTTTTACGAATCTTAACAATAAAGTTTTTAAAAAACATTTTTTTTTAAAGAACTGCTTAAACATTGGTTGTCATTCAAAATATAGCATTGAAGAAAAATTTATTAAAAAGTGCTTTTTTTATAATTTTTAGAAACTGTTCTACCGATACGTTCCGAAATTTATCCAGCTATTTACCATAAAAAAAACAACGTTAATCGTTGCTAAATACATCAAAATCAGTTGATTTATTTAAGAGATATTGTTATAAAAAAATTTTACAAAAAGTATTTTTTGAGAATATTTTCAAATTACTTTACCAATAAATTTTAAAATCTAACTAGTTGTTTTCTTTAAAAAATCAGCATCGATCGTTACAAAACGCATCAAAATCGGTGCAATCTTTCGAAGGATACGGTTATCGAAGAATCCGAAAAAATTTTTACGTTCAAAATGCTTGATGTATTTTGGTCATGTATCATCACGGTTATTAAACTGCGTCAGATGCCAAGTAGTTCAAAATCAAAACGCGTTTGAATGATATAGTAGTTATAAAATTATATATATATATATATATATATGTATATATATATATATATATATATATATACATATATTCAAATAAATTTATGTACTCGAAGACCTCAAAATGTATTAGAATTATATTTTTTGAACTCGGAGAACTTAAAAATTCATTAAAATCAATCTCTTGAGTGTAATGAACGTTATAATTTATTGTTACTGTATTTTTGGAAATTTTGAACTCGATAGTAATAAAAAATTTCAGTGATTGCCTGCAGGGTCACCGTTTCTCAATTTTTTATGCTCAAAAGCTCAAAGACGATGTTTATAACTCAAAAAGCTTAAAGACTCATCGATAAACATCATAGCAGAAAGTTTTAGCGATGGCCTGCAAGGTCAACCGTTTCAAAGATTTTTTTTATTCTCGAGTCGTTTTTGGAAAGTACAACGTTACATACTGTAAGAACTGAGAGAACATGTATCAGGTACAGCGCTTAACGTCCGAGCAAAATAACACGTCGTCGTCGACTCGGCCCCGAGCCCGAGATATCGGTGTGTTTCCCCTAAAGACTCCGATGAAATCACTTACGTCACTTTACAGCGCGAGGGATGGCCGCGCAATAAATCGGGCAGGCGTATCCGCGGCTCGCGCCGGCCGCGGCGGGCGCTAGTGCGCCGGGGGCCGGGGCCGGCGGCGAAACCGGCGCGCACTCTATCAGGCGGGTGGTAGCGTTTTAAACGGCCGGAGTGTGCGCGTTCGCGGGACGACTTATTCGGACGATCGGCTAACATCGTGTTCCTGCGCCATCCTCCACGCCTCGGCCCATAAATCTGTCGAACGCGTGCTGAGGGAAGTTCTCCCAGGGAGCGGGGACCCGGCCGCGGTCGTTGTTTCGACGCGACCTCTCCCGGCCGGTCGCTGCGATCGCTTTGGAAAACCAATCTTCTCGTATTGCAAGCAAAGTTATTGTGGAAATGCCGTTCGTTTGATATAGAACACTTGTCGATTCCACGTTCGCCGGGTTAGAATATTTTGGCACTATAAGCGATTTACGAATGAAACTGTATTTTAAAAATGTCATGCTTAAGAAATATGCTACACCATTTCAAAATTGATAAAAATATATTTCTTTACAATATATGTATGTACTTGAACTTTTAACAATTCACAATACAAAGAGTAACAAAAAAACACATATAAAAAAACAGTGAGTATTTTATTTCAAATATAAAAGTAATATGTTTTCTTTCAATAGATTATATTTACATAATATAATAACGTAAAGTATGCGTTGTGATCTTACCAGAAAAAAAAAACAACAAAAAGTTTCAAAATATTTTTTCTGTCTAAAAAATGATAAACCCTCTCCTAATACTTACTCATCAGATAGTTTTCCATAATAGTGTAAATTTTTACTACACACAATGTGTTGCGATCTACGCTGCAACACATAATTATTATGAAAAAATTCTTATTATATTTAGTTACAAGTATTTATGTAATGTGTATGACTTTGTACATTTTCCGTTAGTGGTCACGGGTCTCTTCCAAAAAGAAATTGTAGGGACATAGTCCCTATGCCGTCGCGCTAGTGCAGTGCGTTTTGGCAGTGCACTAGGCTATAGAATAAAACAAAGAAAAACCTAACTTTTCAAATAACGTAGTACTTACTAGTAAATACATTAAAAGTGGATTTACGTTTTCATTTATAATTTTATTGCAAACTTCTATAAAGGCTCACAATCGAGAAACAATTTTGGCCCCCTTACAATAATGGCTCATGTTCGTAACCAATTTGCCGGAGTCGCGACGTCGCTGCTCTTGCGCTTACAACATTCAATTTCTTTGCGCGTATTTATGCGGGTCCTTCTCGTTTCTACACAACTGATATTTATGGAGGTTCCGCAGTCCCACCCAAATTGAAATACATTTAATATTTTACCATGCAAAGGCGACGTTTCCACGTTGAACATATTATTTTATCGTAATTGGCTTCGCCCCGGGCGGCAGTAAATACGTCGTAGGCATACCAATGCACGCGCAAACGGATCGGAACGGTAGCGACAGCTCCTTGAATAGTTGTTTGGGCGGAGACGCGCTTTTTCCTAGTTCTAAGCGTACTGGTAATATTAGTCACACAATGCGTTTCATTACTTTATACTTTTAGAACAATTTTTTTTTTTTTAAATAACACTCTTGAGTTAAACTTTTAGCCCATTGAATATAAGTAGTGGTAGGATTTAAATGTTCTTTTAATAAACCTATGCGATAGAATGCTTTATAAATGTTGCAAAAAGTCCACCAAAGTTTGATAAAGATAAAGTAAACTCCGCACCGGGGAGTAATAACGCAGGAGTGGAATGTACACTGTTTTAAATGAATGGATGTGGACACAGGCTGAGGATTCCATTACTTTTTGGCCGAAGTCGGGTCGTTTTAATTAAATTTTTCGCGTCCCCCGTGCAGTCGACGGCAGCGCCATGCTGTGTGCCTTCTATGACAAAATTCTCGGATACGACTCGATGTCGGTTACGATGTGCACTATTGTAGGTTATAGCAGAGATTTTTTAAATAAAACATAGTGTGATATATGTTCACCCTAGTATATTTTCCTTACTTTTATGTTGTAGGAGAGATGCACTGAATTACGCGTGCAACTCGTAACAGAAGCACTGACTGAACGAATCATTTTGCTTATGTAGTGAACTCCAGAAAAACACAGAGACTTCGTTACGATCTTTAAAAAGATTTATATTTTGTTTTAGTTCCAACAAATATGGGACAATGTTTCATAATATGGATTTAATTACAATTTTAATTTTTTGTTATTGAATGAACGAGAAATCTATAGAAATTCATATTTATAAAATAATTTTGAAGTGAAACTTCTTCATCGACGTATGAGAGAAATTTTATAGCAATGTAAAAAAAATCGTCACGTTTTTCTGTTACGCGTCGTATTTATTTCTAAGTCACGTTTTTATATTACGCGCCTTTTTATTTGTAAAACTTAGTATTGACGTGAAAAATAATATTTCAATAATAAAGGCAAAATAAAGTGATTAAATTGAATTTATCTATAAAAAACAGTCCCTAAATATCAATAACAAGATCTGGCACTACAATTGATAGAGTTTTTACTAGACCACTGAATTCCGTGGAATGTAAACCATATATTTCATATTTTAGTTACCATAAGCCATGAATTACAAAAATATATAATAACGATAACAATGATAACAATAATTCTATCATAATTAATGAAATACTATGATAATCCTAATAGCAATAATAAGGTGAGATAATTATATTATTTGTATGCATATACTATTCGTTCCAATCGGTAACACACTAGTGACTCCTCTGGAGTTTCCATAGGCGGCGATGATCACCTACCTTCTGGTGGCCTTCATACTCGTTTGCCCTCCCCCCAAATTTTATAAAACACTCGATAAACAACTAATTAACACAAACAAAAACTTCATAAAACTGATGTTTTTACCAAAAAATCGCTTCCTTTCCAATAGGCCGATTTTAATCACGAATTCATATTTCGCAAGTCACCCCACATTATTTTGATGCTCTTGTCCATAAAAGCAATCAATAGGCCGTATAATAGCAAATAATACTGCCAAAACGGGACCCCTAACCCCGTTACATGCTACAGTTTTATTTGAATGTATCCTAAGAAAAACAAACTTGAATAATCTTGATATGACTTTTAGAACATCGGGAACGGCGAAAGCTTTGCAACAGTATACAAAATATATTAAAAACTATTATTGACATTTTTATTATGTTGAGATTTGTTTAAAGTTATATACGTCTTTTCATCACAATTTTCTTTAAAGTCAAATTTCAAAAGACATTTTCCGGTCTGCATTTAGTTATTGTGATAAATTTAATTATTGTGACATTGTCTATGGGAATCGTATTGGTGGTCGTTCGCAAACATTCATACAACGAGTCCAGAGTGCATATCTCGTTTTTGGTCCCGGGTTCCTCCCCGTTATATTTTAATAAAACAAATATTAAAAATGCAAGCGAGGATGCAATTACATCTTGCAGTGATATTGTTTACTGTTGTTAGGTGGAAAACTCCTAGTTACTTATTCAACAAATTAAACTGGTCACTTGACAAGTACAAGGTCAGGGCTATCCCACCGGTGCACCGGTGTATGAATGTTGGAATGATCTTCCTCCGCCGGTGCGCGTTGTAACCAGTAGATAACTTTTAAACTAAAACTGAAGGGTTATTTGTTACAGTTACAGCATACCTAATTTACTGTTAATATCCTTCGCTCTACTTAGTACATATCCGGTGCAATATATTAATTTATATGAGAATTTCACTAGTTATGTAGTGTATTATTTATTTTTTCATTAATATACGTAATAGTTTTTAGTCTTATAATAAACTATTAATTTAAGTATGGTATTTATTGTTATAGTAATCATAATAACAGGCATAATAAAATTATTGTCAGTTTGTGGATACGCTATCATTTATGTATGTGGTCAATTTGTTTAATAAAATGCTGTGTTGCTGCGTGGATGTTAGCCCTGACTGAAAATCATCGTTCTGGGTTTTTCTCAACCCATTGCAAAAGTTGAGACAGTGGTCATTTATTTGCTAAGGAAACATTGTCAGTTTGATAATCTCATATGTTCAAAATTTTATTAACGTTTCACGCCATGTAATCTTTTATGTATTTGTACTTTGTCTTTGAGCAATTGATAAATATTTTTCTTTCTTTATTCCTTTACTTCTTAATCCAGACGCTTTTTCAAATGCAAGCAGTGCGTCTTCAGCTGATGAAGTACTTTTTTCTTGGCTTGATTCTTTTTGAGAACAAAGAACAAAAATCATACAACCGCAAATCGAAACAGTAAGGAAGACGTGCGATAACCTCAAAAAATAAAGATAGTGATTAAAATTTTGCTTGCTATTTTCGCTTAGGTAGACTTTGGTCAATTTTGAAACAGCCGTACTATCGACTGACGCTTTATTTCTGAATTATACTGAAAAATTCGATAAATTCATAATTCATCGCCCATAACGATATCGTAAACGCGTCGAGACGAGCTTGCTTCAAATTTTTATTTTATCATCATGCCATAGCACCATTCTACGTAAACCAGATCCTGAGCCTGCGTTATATTATGGCGTACTCAACGTAAAACTATCCTCTTTTCGCGAAGATGCTTATGTAGAAATTCATGCAGACTTCTTAATTCTATAAGCAGCACGAATTGATGTTGAATCTCTTCGTAAGTAATTCGCCTATTCTTTTAAAATTCAATTTTACACAGCCAGCACGTTTTCTTTTTGAAACATCCGTCAAAGGCGGACCACTAATTTCTGTGTCCAACGAAAGTTACTAAACTGAGCTCAAACTCGTTGTTTCAGCGCTAAACAGTTGTTTTAATGGAGTTACTGTCTTTAAACACTATTCAAAGTATTTCAAACGATTTTTCTCGTTTTAGCCACATTTCAAATCGTAAAAAATCATCAAGCAAAAATATTCTCATTGTAGATCCATTTTTTAGTGAGACAGAATATCTTTATATCTCTCAAAAAAACTCCTGTTTTTTTGAAAGATATTTGAGAGAAGTTTGAATTTGGAATGTCTACATTTTTTCTTCAAGTATTTTAAAAAGCAATAAAAACTAACCAGTATTTCTGTTTTAAATATTTTTTCGCAAAATATCTAGAGTGGCCTAATATTGGCTGGGATATGTTTTAATAAATTTGATAGGTATGTTTAACATGAATCTATCGCTTTATAGGAGCAAACGTTGGTAATTTTGAAATATCAAGCTGTTTTAAAAACCCAAAACCGAACAAGTGCAAGTTGAACTCACAAGAAGAGGGTCTCGTGCGATGAATATGTTATCTACCATATTTTTTTTAAATCAAAAGCCTTTTTTATGATCAGTAAAACAAATGTAAAAGTAAGTTTGTAGGCACAATATTGAAAGCCTTGCCGTGTCATTTTAATTTTCTACAGATTTTCCTGACATTTAAAAGTAAAGAACTATTTTTAGTAACGTTTTTACAAAATTTTAAGATTTTGGAGTTAAAAGAGGGCATGATCAATTTTTGTCTGTTTCCTTAAATAACTAAAACTATTAACTACAATAATAAAACAAAAAAATAAATTTGAAATCCTCACAAGTCCTTTCATTTAATGTCACAAGGTAGAGAGTTTGCAAATTTTTCTTCATCATATTTCACCTATGAATGCCTTTTAAAAGTAAATCCCATATTCAAAATTAATTTATTTACTTCACACATCCGTGTTTGAGTCACAAAAATTTATATGTGTAGCAACTTTTCGAAACATTCTGTATAATGCATTTGGAGCAAATTACCTTTGATAAACATATACACGAGAGATTCTATAAGTATTCCGTTTTTCTTTCATTTCGACAGAAACCGTAAAAAATGTATGTATTTACGATATTTCAAATTTACTTCAAAATAAACAACATTGCTAAGATAGCGATGATTTTTTAGGTTTGGAGAATATTTCTGTAAGATCATTAAAGTAACTTAATAACATAATTATACTTAATGGTAATTTACATTTTTGCTGACAATAGTCATGAATTTTCTTGGAATTATCAAACAATTATTGTCGAAGTCCCATTGAGTGAATAACGATTTTCTACAGCTGTTCAATAATCAATAGAGGGCCATTGCGGCATTTTAAAGACAAACTGCAATATTCAGAGTTCTCAGTTCAATTTTAAAATGTTTATGAATGATAGTTTAAGACAAGTTTGCTACACGCTCCAATCAGAACGCTTATTTAATTCTTAAACTCTGTTTATGCATCGTTTTACCACCTTAAAGCCGGAACAGACAGACAGTAAATTGCTGCTCACTATTGGCGGAAAGTTACAGCGCCAACTTGGAAATACTAACGTTTATATAGACGCACGCAAACGAGAAGCAAAATGCTGCCAATTACTAGTGACTGCGCTGACGATGACCGCAGAGATTGCTAAGCCGTCGATCTCGGTCATTATCATCGCATTGGTGACGATGGTCATTAGCAACCTCTAACTAATTGATGACGATGGTCATTCGGAGTCTCTACCTAATTGGTGACGATGGTCATTAGCAGCCTCTAACTAATTGGTGACGATGGTCATTAATAGTCCTTAGCTAATTGATGACAACGGTCGTTGGCAGCCTACAACCAACTGGTGACAACGCTTATTGACAGCCTCCTACCAATTTATGATAACGATCATTGGCAGTTTCCTATGAATTGGTGATAAAAGTCATTGGCAGCCTCTAGCCAATACTGAGCTCCAATCGGATCCAAGCCCATTAAACCTGAAACAAAAGTTAATTGTCAGTGTTTACAACTCAGCAAAACCTAACACAACAACATTTTAAATTAATTACTGCTCTAGGATTGTAGACGAATGTTGATTACGAGCTATTAATAACTCAAAGAGTATTAATAATGGAAGGATTTTAGGATATTGTACAATACGTATGCGTTACCGAACCTAAAATATCTGTCGTTGAAGCGATCCATTCAAATATTTGTAGTTGTACTTGTGGTTTTTTAATCGGCCCACCGTTAAAGTACACCCTCCCTCTGCCTTTTTGTTTCCGATCGCGAGGCTTATACCTTTTAAGCCCCGCGCACTGGTCTAGAGCGGGTCGGGGGTCGTTAACAAGCGTCGTTACCGAGCGGTGGAAACGTGCTCTCCGAGGCAGGCAGCAAGAGCTTTAAACTGGTTTAGGTTGAAAACTCATTGGTTAATTTGTTAGTGCTGAGGATCGCACCCAGTAACTCGCGGTTCGAAGGCAACGCTCATAACCAGTAGCCAACCACGGCTCAGTCGTTTCGAATGTTTAATAAAACGGATTTTTACAACGATGTCGTTTTGTTTTACAAACAAAAAAGGTGCGAAAATTTTCACGGATCTATTTAAAGAAGATATATCGCTACTAGTACAGAGCATAGTGGCGCATTCGTTTGCAAAATTGTTTTAATTCGTAATTTTTTTTTTAAATGTCCGGAAGGTCCTTCTGATTATAAAAGTGTAAGATGACACTTGATATCTTTTGACGTTATTTTTTAAACAACAAAAAACTGTATAGCCTAGAAAAAATGCATTTTTTGCAATCAATTATTTTTTTTTATATTCTTTACGATATTTTGAACAAAAAATGTCCTCATATCCATTATCGTATCTCTAACACAATAATTGTTATGATTTTTTTAAAAATGAAAATCGCTGAAAATCCGAATTTTCTTGGTTTGATTAATGTAGTTTAAAATCAAATGCTATAATTTTTATTTTTTATCAAGAATTTCACTATGTTAAACAAAATAGCCTAAATAGATTTAAAAATTTTGTTTATTTCTATGTTTTATTTATATTATAACAATATGCTTCCTACGCGCATGTACTTTCGAGAGAAGTATTTCTATCTCATTCTTATCTCAATGTATAAGAAGCGTAAGAGAAAGGTAGACGATGTTTTGAAAATTTTTGTGGTTTTTCAGCGGTGATAAGATAAAAGAATATAATATTACTGCTTCTCATATAAATTAATTAATTATTTTCATTCATAGTTTTACATAATTAGATTTTTATTGTTTTTGAAAACTGTTTTCGTCATTGAAGTTTACTGAAACATTTATTTTTATCTATTGGAAAATCTTTGTTAGATACTGTCTGTGAAATAAACTCTTCTGACCTTTATTGCATATTGGAAGCATATTGTTATAATGTAAATAAAACATAGAAATAAACAAAATTTTTAAATCCATTTAGGCTATTTTGTTTAACATAGTGGAAATTTTGATAAAAAATAAAAATTATAGCATTTTGATTGTTAAACTATATTAATCAAACCAAGAAAATTCGGATTTTCGATTTTCAATTTTAAAAATTCATAACAATTATTGTGTTAGAGATACGATAATGGTTATGAGGACTTTTTTTGTTCAAAATATTGTAAAAAATATAAAAAAAAATAATTGATTGCAAAAAATGCATTTTTTCTAGGCTATACAGTTTTTTGTTGTTTAAAAAATAACGTCAAAAGATATCAAGTGTCATCTTACACTTTTATAATCAGAAGGACCTTCCGGACATTTTAAAAAAAAAATTAAGAATTAAAACAATTTTGCAAACGAATGCGCCACTATGCCCTGCACTATATGTGTACGTAATAAAACTCAAGTGTGTAAATAATGAAACTCATTAGTGCCGAATCAGAAATTTTGTACCTTGAAAGATTTTTAGTTCCAATCGTGTAAGTAAACTCGGCACTTATTAATCATTAAGCATTTATAAGTCGTTATACTTACTTTGCCAAAGTGCTTATTACTTATTTACTCCATCAAATATCTAACAGTATTAATGTTTTTACTTAAATTTTAGTTTTGTAATATTTGATGATATAGGTGGACGTCATAGATATTTCTAAAATGATGATTTTTGGAAAAAACGATGGTATTAAAAATATTATAAAAAATGTATGCTATCCTATAGAATGATCGGGCACTAGGAAGAAGGATAGAAATTAATGTTTCAAACTGAGTTTATTTCAGAGTTTATTAAGCGCAAATATATGATATGAAGTTTATTAAATATAAAGAAATACATTTAAATTACGTGTAAGGGTTATATCGAGATACGTATTGCCTAGAGTTGTGGGGTGAGTCTGGTTCTAAATCGAACTTGAAATGTGATTCATTTTTATATATGTTGGAGTTGAAATCTCCAAATAAGATGATTGATTTTGTTATGAATATTAATTTTTAGAATTATTTTTTCTACTTAAATTCTAAACTTATAAGTAATTTTTTAACTTTTCAGCTATACTAAGCAATATTCATTTCAGTCTTATAAATTTATAATTTTATTGAAACAATGTTTATGAAAATGATCTGAAATTGTAATTAGTAAATGATACTGACTTATGAAACATACATTATAAAAGATGTTTTGAAAAACTATTGTTCTTTTACTGTGTGTTCCAAAAGAGACCAAGTCCAAATAAAGTAATATGTAAATTAGCTAAGTATTTTGTTTTGGAAAAACAAGCCATGTCCATCTTTAATTAATTTTTTTATGTTTGCATGGTTTTCGGTAAGGGATTCTCAATGTGAATTCTTATATTTGATTAATATTAAATGTCTAATATATTAGGAAAAAGTTTAACCATTCATATTTTATTCAATCAAAAAGTGCTATGACTGTAAAAAAAAATGTAAAATGGTCTTGGCTTCTTCTGAAAATTGCATTCCGAAACCTTCCGAAAATAGGTTCCAAGCAAATAGAAAATTACTAAGTAAATGGGCATAACTACGTATTTAGTATGCTTAATTTTAGGGTCATGCTTATTTTAGGAATTCTATTTGAGCAGCTTATTCTTATTAATTTTATTTAATATTTCACTGTCTTAACCATTCCAAGTTTCAGCTTTTTATGATCATTAATGTATACTAATATATAAATCTCTAAATACATGCTTTGTCTGTACAAACAGTATTTGTGTAAAATTTTTTGATACCTATAGATAATGGATCATTGAACCATTAAATATACACGTATCAAAAAAAATCATTCAGCATTTTTTATTATTTTTTTTGCCTATTTAAATGTATATCCTAGAATAAAAACATAATTTGTACAAGAACACTATTTGTGCAAATTATTAGTTATATAACATATCAAGAGATACAATGTCTGTCTGTTTGTTTGTCCGAGCTAATCTCCAAATTGGCTGAAAGGATTATCAGAAAATTTGGTATAGAGGTAGACTTTCTTTTGGAATACCAAATAGGATAGCTTTTATGAAAGAAATGTAAAAAAATTAAATAATATAAAAAAAATGCAGAAATATCTAAAAGAAGGATTGAAATCGGCATCGGGTTAAGTTTGAATTAAAAATCAAGGCTGAAATCCAAATAATATATTTTTTTTAATTTTGAAATAAATGTCAACGAAACACAAATTCAATTTATTTATTGCTTTGTGACTGCACTTTATTTAGTATTTGTACACATGATAGTAATATAAATACACAAAGTAGAAAAAAATAATGTTATTGTTCGTTTCGTTTTATCGAACTTTTCTATCTGGCGCGATAAAACCTTAAAAGCCTTCGCCGAGTGAACTGTGACCTTTGGAGGCGTTATCGAGTGGGTGTCAGATACTGTTGATTTCGCATAAATAAGTCGTGTGAAACTCGATACGGCGTAGACAACAAGCGGCGTACACCGTATCAATTTGCATATTTATTATTTCAATAACTGCAAGGCCTTTGTTAATATTGAATTTCTATGAAGTGTCTTATTCAACCACCGGCGGAGGCGGAGGCGCGTTTTCCTCACACGCCGACATAAAATATTCCTTTGTGCTTGTCTCTGGTAACCGCCTTTGGCCACTTGTGTTATACGAAAGTGTATATCGACCGACGGTTACGAGTCAAGAATATACTTTTGTTATGCTCTACTTCCAATTCATTTGTTTTTTTTTTGTTTTTGGATAAAGAAAATCATTTTTATTAGTATATATATATATGATGATGGGTGTTTTATAATAGCTTGTAAACACATGGATAAATATCATCAGATGAGCTGATATTTGATCCATCTGGGTACTCAATAAATTACGGATGACTAAAAAATGTGATTTCAAAATAGATAAGGTGATTTGAAATGTGATTTCAAAATAGACAATTCTTGATGTCTTAAAAATATATCATGTATCATAACTTTAAAATCAATGGAATAAATATGCAAAAAAACATTAATGAAAGAATAAACCGTCATCAAACTCAACTTCTGTCTATATAGTTCAAACTTTGTATGTAAAGGTGATGCGATGCACCTTGGATGCCTCAAGCAAATTATGGTACATAAAATTAATATGAATTTTTTTGCATAGAAGTCGTTCTTTTACGATTTTTAAAATAATACTTGTTTGTACTTTCAAAATTACGTATCTCTCTATAGCAAAATAACTGTTGTTATTTCAAAAACTGAAAAATATCAATTATTTGAAAATTTAATGGCTTAGAAGAATCAAACTATGTAATACACGATTTGATTATATGTTAAAATACAATGAATATCTGAATTAAATCCCCAAAATTATATATTTATAGACAAGACATATCGACGAATTCGTCATTACGCTAGCACACATGACGCCTAGATACGTGTAATTTTTAAGTAAGTTACTAAACCATAAATATATTTTGAATGTCGTCTGAGATACTTTAAAACCATATCATAGCCAATGACGTTTTTAATGTAATTTTAAAACTTACACTATTACCATAACAAATTTCATCAAATTCTATCCAGTATTATTAGCGGAGTTGGAGAACAAATGCACAGACAGACAAACCAAAATTGTAGAAACCATCCAAACGTATACTGTCAATATTTGTAATACCCCCCCTAGAGTAGTTTTTCCTTAAGTATCTTTAATGTACAGGTAACCGGTCTACAAATGACAAGATTGTACCGATTTACGAGCAAAGGTTCTTCCATGTTGTTAAATATTAAAGACAAAAATAATGAACCTTGTTATCAACAACAAATGCAACGAAATTATGTAAACATAAAATATTGCATCTATTTTTCTATTACTAATGAGTTTATTGCATCAAAATCTAAAATCTGCCTCATTCAGTTAATCACGAGTGCCATCATCGACGATTCAATACCAATAACTTAACAAAGGTACTAACTCTTGCGTAATTTGTATAAAACTATATTCTCAAGCAGGCTGTACCACATCAGTTCCGAACTCTCTCGTGCGAAAGGCAGCCGTCAATCGATCGACTCGCGAAGATCATCAAAGGATATTTTGTTCCTAATTCAATGTACAGTCCCTCTCCTAACAATCAATCACTATTAGTATTCCATTTAAGTACTCGTAAAAATGCAATACCTACCTAACTTACATTAGGCCGGCCTCTGGGCAGCCATTAAATCACAATTAGCGGTAATGCGGGCGCGATGCGTGCGCCGGCGCGGCGGGCTCACCGCGCGGACTCCGGGCGGCCTTTTGCCGACTTATCGGTTTCACTCCGAGGCCTAATATTTTATTGGTCTTAATAAGTTCGCGTAAAAACCGACTCCTCTCCGTTGGGAGCTCAAAAGTAATGGAGGCCCAGGACGCGGTGTTAGCGAGCTATTTTGAAAAAGTCCTATCTTTGTAATATCACAGTGCATATAATTAGCGAAGTGTCACGGTACTAACTTATCATTCTATTTGAACTGGGTTATTCTATTTTCGAATGCTAAAGGCGAATTCGCACACAGAGAACATCATTTTTCTATGTTACAAAGGGTTACAGTAACCCTGCCGAGAGAGCGAAAATTATACTTCGGAACTTTGTATCGATTTCAAAAGGGATAAGTATTATAAAAGTATAAGTTGCTCGAGTGGCCTAGAAAACGCATAGAATAAAAAATATGAAAACCCCTTCGCAGCGCTATTCTCGCCATGTCCGACGATATACGTGCGGTGTATCCGAAATCAATCGAGCTTAATGTCGATATCCGCATTCTGTAAAAATAAACTTCAGTTTGGCTTCGTGTTATTTTAAAAGCTGCTTTTTCAAAATCTTGGCAGTATTTATTTGCTTCTATAAAATGTAACACCAATATCGTTCAAAGAGAAAAATCTTTTATCTTTTAAGTCCCCGATTTCATTTTTTGCGGTAACAAGAAAGAAGTATCAGCGTGATTAATCACTAATGTTAATTTTATAAATATTTAAACACTACCTCACTGAAGGCTAATTATTCATAGAGAATATATTCAGAACTTAGATAAAAATATCTTTTCATTGCTTGATGATATAGTATAATAAATGTTTTATTTATAAAAATAGGTACCTTTTCTCTATTCATAAAAATTGAAAATCACTCTTTTACTATTAAAATAATAATACTAATTTAATATTAAAACAATAAACGCTGTATATCAACAAGTAATGTCGACTCAAGGATTTAGTGTACGTGAAAATTTCATATCGCAAATTTGGATTAAAAATGATTTGTTATTCAAAGCGTGCGCTTGGTTGTTCGCTTGCGCGGTCATTCATGCAGTTTAACCTCGTTATCTTATCTCGGTTTTATAAACAATTCCACGATTTACAACTACTTAAACGTTAAATTTCTAAATGTTATCTAGAAATGAGTACATGGTTACAAGTTTACTGACTCGTAATATTCGGATACTCGATGGATTGGATACCGAAGATTTATTTTCATAATCCTGACTATATATCTTTGCAATTTCGGTAAAATTATTAAATCTTATTTTATTAGAAATTAAGATATAAACTTTTCAATTTAATGTACTGGAATTTTACATAGACTTATTGAATGGACTTAAATTTACATTATTTGGGTTGAATAATATTTGCCTATACAATATGTGAATGAAAAAGACCACGCTAGTTTTTTTTCTGTTGAAGAGTTATTAATATTATAATTGCAATGTCAAAATAAAAGTAATAATAAATATACCAGAAAAATAAATGACTTTTCTTAATTATCAATGAATCGATCTGTATAATTTGTTTTCAAATCAAATCAAATGGGAAATAGCTATATTTCGTAGGTAATAGAAAATTACACTTGAAATATTTCATTAACGATTGTTTTTGACATTAATATTACCATCCATTTCAAATGCTGATTCACCTTTAGGAGAATGGGCAAAAAACGCAAGGGTTGCTCTTTTTTTACTCATCGATACAAAACATTGAGTAATTAATAATTTTGTACATCACTTAGAAATAACATGAAGCAAACTAATAGCTAAGCAGTTCAACTTTTGGGTTAAACTGCTTTTTTTTTCACTAAGATATTTAGACACGGTATAATAGCCCTTGCTTTGTATTTATGTTTAACGAAAAGATTAAATTAATATAATGGCAAATATTGAATTTCCGTTGGGATCTCATTCAAAAAAACAAACATTGCCCCTCAAATGATTTGCTAATTTTGCTTAGATGAATTTTATGAGCAGCAAGATCGTTCTTATGTCTAGTGTTAATGTTATACATGTTGCTCATTTTTTGGAACGATTCTATATTTCTCTTGACGTATACCAGGTTTTCGTATATGTATTGTGATGTTATAGTTAAAATATTAATTTCTATAAATGATTCTCTGAGAGATGCTTTTGGTCTCAATTTATAAATGGCAAGGACTGCAATTTCTGCAGCCCAAAAATTATGTTAGTATCAACTGCATAGCCCCATAATAAAATTCCATAGGTCACGAGACTACGAAAGGAGCTGAAATAGACAATATGTTTATTTCACTTTTGTGACGTTGTCGCTGCTCTCCCCATCGCTATCTTTTTTCCGATTCCCGGTCTCCCGTGTTTTCATTGCGAACACAACGCGACGTGAAGGCACATATTTCGTTTACGAAAAATTTTGCGACACAACTTGAATAATGAGTTTATTTATTGCCAATGAGTATTTTGATATGATGTTAGTATAAGCTCAATGTGGATATGACACCGGTGGTAAGTAACGTAATAAATAACATAATCCACTAAGATTCATATTGTTTACCATTCTAGTCAACAAGAATGCAACATAAGTTACTAACGTAAGCTTAATTTTTGTTCTTATTTGGCGTCAAAAATCACTAACACGTTCACGAAGGATGACTTAGTTATGCATTATTGCCAAAGCGTACGCGTAATCAGGTGGCATTGTTAACACAGGATGCTTGACTTATTGTTCATACTAAATTATTTATGTTGTATTTTATGAACCAGGTTACCTTTTTAAAAATCAATAATAGAAATGAAATAAGAATTTTATGTTCTGTTACAAAGACAAGCAAAGCGGTGTTGTTCTTTACATACCGAATTCAAAACTGTAAAGCTGTCATCTTTTGAATACTTGTTTATGAATTGATTTTACGATCTCAGTAGTAAAAGGAAAACATGGATACCATAGGCGTAATAACAAGCGGCAGACTACTAAGCTAAAAGACGGCCGAAAGAATGCGTGAAGTCTTGTGACATATGTATATTTGAAGCAATGTCAACAACCACGAAAAGCATAGAAGTATTCCTACATAAACAAAATGACCATATTGGCTTTTCCGCCGTACAGATGTTCATCATGTGTCCTTATTCTTTCTCTTTCTGTCGTCAACGAGTCTACATTCTTTCTCTTTCTTTGTGTTCGATTAAGAAATAACAATGTCTAAATTTTGTAAATGCATTTGGTGGTTAAGAAAAATAATAGCAGCTTTTACAGGTCGAGTGAATGCTGTGATGCATTTCATGAGTAGAGTATATATATTTTAGCAATTGCGTAACAGTGTCTAGGACCGGCGCCTTGATCACCTTAATTCGCTTTCGTGCGCACGGAGCGTTAAATTCGATTCTTTTCGATCTACAACCTCTTTTAATAATTCACACGTGGTCGGAATATGAACCCGGTGACTCCTCGTTCGAAAACCACGCTCACGACCATTGCGTCAATTTAATTTTCACCGTCCCCGTCACTATCGTTACATATGCCTAGTGAATTTACATATATCCTCACAGCCACGCTTCTGAACGACCCTTTGGCAAATTCCGCCCCATGGACCATTGCAGTCGATAGTCTAACGGAACAAGCACTAATTAAGACCCGGTGCGGGATTAGGCACGGCGCCGGATCTCGTCGGACCGTCGTCTCGATATCGGAAACTCCAATGAATTTTTAAGCACCTACCAGCAACAATTTCGTGCGCCGCACTCACAAAGCGCTTAATAGATGCGCGGCCCCCGGTTTGTGCAATCTTTTGTTCTCAACATTTCCATTAAACCGGTAATACCTTATTGTCGGGGTCTTTGAACGCCGACCCGGCCCTCGATGCCTCTCCCGTTCACCAGGAGTAATCTTATTATCGGTCGATCCTATATCGCTTACTGTAGAAAAGCTCTCGTTTAAGCTATAAGTAAATATTCATATTTATCGAAAATTATAATAGCTTTCGCCGGTGTGAGTGTACCTACTGTTTGAATACGATAGAAGCTTTTCTGAAATGTAGCTACTCCGAAAAAGGAATCAATCCCTGCGAGATTTTATTTGTGTGGTTCTTATCAAATTGTTATAAAATACAAATTATGTGCATAGAAAAACATTTTTTTTTTATATTCTCTTCGCACGCATTATTTATTATCTATATAAACATATCCTAAATCTGAAAATGAAATAGCAAAAACGATTTTATCTACAAATTCTATTTATGACACAAATGACTTCGGTTGTATAAGTATGTATAATTTTATAGATAATATTTTACTAATAGTTGATTGCATATACCAACAGTTCCAACAAAGGAACATCCTATTTTTGATGTAAAACATCTATAGGCGCCGGGTAAACCGGATTGTTGCCGTGGCGACGTGTCGCCACGCTATACAATGATATAGTTATATATATAGTCAAAATGTATACCGTAGTAAACAGCACCATCGAACCGCGTGAGAAGGAAATCGCACAGTCACTTGCGCATGGCGACGCGTTGCCACATCGTCCGTACACACTACTACGTATGGACGGTATATATCTATAGTATAGTATGGCGGCCCGTCGCCACACCGTACACATTACTACATGTTGATTAATATGATTGTTATTTTTGATTAATAATAATCAATTATTAATTATTACTATAACAAGCAATTGTCACAGTAATACCGTCAGAGGAAACATCGAATACAACTATTACTGAAGTCATAGATGATATGAATTAATTTATGGCAACTTGAAATTAATATTACATTTTTGTATTTAATGAAAATAAATGTTTTTCGTCTCGTATCTCTAGCAAATAGCATACAAAATCTTTGTTTCTATGTGTTTGTCCGTTTAAGTGTTTTAAATACATTTTGATACTATTTTGCCATCGTTTCTAGGATTACTTCCAAAATATTGATGTGTATAATACACTTACACTACAGTAATAAATAGTAAACAAATTTTAAAGTTTTATAATTAAGTCATAAAAAGCTTTTATATAGGCTGCTTACATGACTTCGCTGACTCAATCATAATACATGCATACAATTAAAATACTATACAATTTTAGATCATAAAAAATCCTATAGACTGGCCTGCTATAGTACGCTTTCACTGTCAATATACATAGTAAAGCAATTTCGTTGACATGAGAATCTTTCATAGCGAAAGGGAGATCAGAAACCAGAGATTAGAAACTGCGAATAACACCAGAGTTGGAATCGAGAGCAAGAACAGAATCAGTACTGACAATAAAACCGGTAAGAAAGACTAAAACCAAGATTGGAGTTGGGTTTTTAAACAGAAACTAGATGGGAATCAAAAGCAGAAGGGGACCGAAATTTGTAACTGTGAGCAAGAATGAAGGTAAATAATAGCTGAATAATATATCATAGTGATTTTTTCTGTTTCATGCAAAAATCAAATCAATCAAATCGAAAACCGAATCAATCAAATAGAGTTGATGGAGAAGGAGTAAGAGCAAGAGCAGAAGTAAGTACTGCTGAAAGAAAATTTCTAGTTAGTTCTTAAGTTTAGTTGGGCAGAGACTAGTAATTACAGTCATATATACATATTCTCTGTGCATATGTGCTCGTATACGCGTTTGACTTACAAAATGATCACAAATCACTATGGACGTATAAAACACAATAGAATTATGCATGGAAGTGTACGGTGTAAAACGATCATTGTCGTATTTCACACGGAACAAAGTCGGAACACGCTGATTGTCACCGTTAAAAAATATTTCATCTGCACGGATTCCGTTTGATAAAAAAAAAATATCAATTCACTGTTAGCATCGATACGAAAATTTATGGAATCATAAATAATGCAGACCTTTTGCAAATTCAATTTAAGTTATCAGAAAACGAGATTTTTGTCAAAGGAAATGAATTTGGCACGGCTCGGCTGGCGCGTTTTCCATACAGCCGTGTAATGTACAAGTTATGATTTATTTTCACTTTCAAACCGTTTTTATTGTTCGATTGTACCGGCTCCGACAATAATAATTACTCGTCATAACGTTGACAGTTAAAGAATAGATACATTTTCGGGAAATACGTTTTGAAGTAAGGACCTTTGAATTTTTCGTCTTGAGAATATTTCGCTTCCTTATTTTAACTTAGTGAAATAGGAGCCTACAGAAATTTACCTTCACGATAGTAATTTGTCTGTACGTGCTCTGAAACTTAATATTGAAGTCAATAGTTTCATTTATATATTATTTTAACTAGTTTTTTCGTATTCGAATGAAAACTAACACTGAAAAAAATAATTTGTAGAACAAACATTTAAAAATACCCGTATATCCAATCATTTTGACAAACAAAATAATTAACTAGAGAAATCATGTTGTACTTTTACGCATCAAGTATGTACCTTTATACATATAGTGTGGAATATACATATGCATAATTCCGTTCCCATTAATTTAAAGCTTTAAAGCCAGAAAAAAAATCTTAAAAACATTGTTATTGTTTAGTTCTGCTTGTAATTAAATACACCACCGATAACTCCTTATGATATTTTTGTCAAATGACATATGACAGAAAATATTCTGACAGAATGACATATTTTAAAAATTCCTTCAAAAACCTAGTCGACGGCGTAGCACAAGATTAAATCATAATTTATTTATCAAATATAAATCGTTATAAATGATTGCTCAAGCCTCCCTTTATAGGACTAGAGATATTTGTTATTAACGCATATTCAGCAGAATCCATTAATTAACATTACTGATACGACGAATTATAACTACCGTCATCATCAATATAACAGGCTGGCTACCTTTAACAATGGAACTTGTCTTAACATTCATGTAGACATTCCACATGTACGGGATAACTTAATAAAAGCATCTTCTATATGTATGTACGTATAGTTGTATCATGAAGCAACTTTGTAAGCAAGTGCAAGGAATTTATTTGCACACTTTTCAAATTCTGTGTTTCAAGTTTTGTTATAATATTCGTTATTCCTTTATTAACAAATATTAAGATTTTAGGAGTTGGGTTGAAATCAAAAGTATTATTTTATCCGACTCTCTTTTAATAACATGCCACTGGTGAAACGAAATATACGGTATTGAAAATAATGAAGATAAATGCAACCTAGAAATATGCATGTACAATCGACATAACAGTAACAAAAAATGCATGCATGCGATATTATGGACACTTACCGTATTTATTACGACCGTCAAACAGTGTTGATTTCTTATCGGAGATGCAAAGCGGATAATGGGACTCTTGGATAATAAATGGGAAGCCCATCGAGTTTGGATTCGTTAATTCTATTTCGATGAGTCCTTTTCGTTACAGCTCATGGCGAGGATCTAATAACGGACCTGAAAAATAAATAGCTGAAGCTATTCGTTGAGTCTGCTCATGGTCATCAATGAGTTTGCTCTCATCGTTTTGTTTGTCCGAGTCAGATACATTCATCGTGCACAATAAATAAACAATATAATTTATAACTATTGAAAACGAAATTTTCAATTGAATATTTTCAAGTTTTAGTTAAATAAATCAATATTTCAAATAATTAACTGATAACTTGGTGGAGCTATTAATTATTTAACTATTTGCAGTACAGAACTTACTTCAGAACTGTATATATTTTCACTCCTGTTAATATGCTTTTGGATATTTTAAATATTAATATATCAAACTAAACATAATCATTCAGTGTAAGCACATTGTATAATTTTGAATAATTTAAACATTTTCGACGTGTAAACATATACTACATATATGTGTTACCGGCAATCTATAACATAATATAATATAATTCAGGTATGCTATCAGCTATTTAATACTTAGGTAATGTGTAGAATACCTGAGGCGTCTAGGTATTCTATGGAATAACAAATATAAAAAATTGGTAACCAAGCGCTTATTTGTTCTTTAGACAAAGGATAAAGATAGGGTATTATAAAAAACATATCTTCGCATGAATTCTTTAGAATTTACAAATATCAGATCGGCCGGTATACACAAAAGTATTTCCTGCAGGCCATCTTGATTAGGCAGCAATGTAAATTGCTTCTGTATTTGACCTTTTTTCCTACCTGACGTAATTTACTTTGGAGTTTTGGGAATTAGAGACGCCTGTCGCTTCTTAATTTATAATAAAAAGTCATTAGCATTTTTTAACGTCCATTACGGCTTAAATTATTTTGTGAAGAACAAGTCCTATTGAAAATTACAATTTAATTTTTCTAAGATAAACGGGCGTAAATTGAGGGCGTCTGTTTATTAAAGTTTTTTTATAGTATTCGTGTTTCGTAATTTCTTAGCTCATATGAATACAGCGGTAAATATTAAATAATATTTCACGAAATTAGAATACCCACTGTGATTTTACCGTGAAAACATTCCGTTTTTAATGCCTTTTTGTGGTTCCGCGAAAATTTTTGTTTATAAACAAACACCTCAAATATTACCTCCCTTCAGAAACCATTTTCCGTAAGCCGCTTATACGTCGGGGAGTTGTTTTAAGCTTGTTTTGGAAATCTCGACATTAACGTTTCAACTTTTAAGACAAATCTCTTGCGAAAGCATTAATGACCTGATTGTCGACTGCCTTATAACCGAAAATGAAATAATACAAATAGTACGCTTTACGTCGATCGTGAGCGCATTGTGGCTGTGCTAATACTGTGTAAACAGAAATTCAATTTAAATAATTGCTGTTATTTTACACTGCTACACGCAAGCGTCTAAAGATAATTACTTCGTATTCCTAGCTCCTAGCGGATTGTCTTCGTTAGGAACGAATAAAGTTCCAATTTTGTCTCACAATGTATCTTTCCTATTTTTTAGTTATAAAGAATTAAGTTTTTAAAAAATTTAGAATTTCGGAATGATAGAACGGACTTCTGGGCGGCATAACACATTTAGAACTAATTGAAGTGATAATTCTACAGAATTGCAACATGGAATTGAACTATCGCCTCTTATAAGTTATAGTTTGAACGAAACATTTTTCATGATACGAAATATTTAGGGGACTCATTGTAAGACATATCAATCATTACATTCATTAGCAGTAATACGAAACTAATTTGGGGTCCATACGAAAGTCACAGTAATAATTTCGCCCGGCGAATATTATTCGCCACACTAATAACCCAGTTCCCCGAAACGTGTACGCAATTCATACAAAAGTTGGACAGAAGGCGCCCATACCGCGCTCGCCCGCGGACGCGGGGAGGGATGTGCGAAGTTTACCTCCTTTGTATAAGCGTCAGATCTGCCTAATTAGCAAAACTTTATCCGCGCCCCCTCTTGACAAGCTCAAAACTCCTGAACACGGGATAATTTGGCAATATATTCGTAGTGATTCAACAACCCTGCCATATAATTGCGCGCGGCGTACATCCGAGTTTGTAGATAATTAGTTTCTCTTTATGCGAAAGGTTTCCAGTAGGTAGCCAATACGATCAACTTACGTACGTGCCGACACGACGAAAACGTTCTCGGCGAAATGAAAGCTAGCATATACTAAATCACCGATGTATTGTATTGTCGTATTAGAAACTTCTATAGTAAAAATATTTTGAAAAGTATTTATCATTTGTTGCCTGGTAAAACTTATTTGTTTTTGATTGATTGATTCACAAAAAACATCGGAAAGGTTCACGCTCATAACATGTACCTTTCTACGATTAATTTTGCTATACTAGAAAAAGTTTCCTATTTTAAATTGAAAGTGAGGTACATACGCAATCTAACGATTTATATGTGTTTATGTATGTACAAAAAAAAACAAATCGAACAGTTCTTTGAAAAGGATTATACTGAAGGTCAATTGCAACAAATTAATGCCTATCAACCGGGGTATCGAAAATGCGCATCTTTTAAAAAATGAAATGGTTTTATCTTTTCGATTTACTTAAAATGTTGTTTGATAGAAAAAAATCTAGACAGTCAGCGGTTGATCTTACAGGCCAGTCAAAACCTTCTACATGGTTTTGACTGGCCTGTAAGGTCAACCGCCTGGTTTGAGTAATACTGGTTTCCAGCAAAGAAAACAAGAAAACATTATCGTTTAGATTCTAATTGTTATTTTTAAAATATTTCTTTTAAGATACCTTTTCAATGAAACACAGTTGTTTATGATGAAAATTTTAAAATAAAAAATATAGATCTTGTTGAAGTTTGTTCCATGTACAACAACTTACGATATAATTCGATAACCGCTACTTTAAAAATAAAAGATATTTTATTTTCTTCAGGAATCACCCAAATTCTCCCTTTCAAGTTTTTAATAGTTTTCTCTTTTACAACCTACACAAATATTTCATACGACCCCAAAGATAAAAATCGCATAGCGTCATAACCAAATCTCTTACCAGCCGTAATGACAAGCCATCTCGATCACTCCATCTCATTAGATCATTATTGTCCAATTGTAGATTTATCAGATTTATAACAATCTAGATTTGTCAGAAAAACAATTCATTTTTGTTCTTAAATATCTATATTTCTTTCTATTATAGTATTAACTAGACGTTTTCCTTTGCTCAAATTTATCATTACGAAGCGGTATGTATTTCTAAATGTTTTAAGATGTGTTGTGGTATGTGACAAGATTTTTATTAATCGAAACTCAAACAGATCTTTTTCTTTAATTATTACCTTTTTGACAAAAAAGTTAACCATTTTCCTATATACAAAAGTGTTTGCAGCGAATTGACAACTAACATCTCATTTCTCACACGTTTATTTTTATATATTTCTCATAGTTTTAGAATAAAAGACAAATCGATCACAAAACTTGATTCCCTTTTGTTATCACGAACGTCAGTTCCCCCGACGGTGCGTACATTTCCAACTGCCTATCACAAAGGAAAGGGTCAAACCCGATGCGAAATAAGTCCCACAATTTTGCTATTGTTAAGCCGGGAACCGAGATATTATTCACGTTATATTAAAGTAGTAACATCTCGAAAGGACCTCAATAAGACGTCGGCATTTACTATAGCTATTGTTATTAAGACAAACATCTACGTTCGAGTACCTACGGAAACCAAATAAATGGTAGTAGATAGTCAGCGGCGGTGTTATTGAACGTATTAAGAGAAATTCGTTTTTCTTAGTTTCGCTTCAATGTTGGAAAACCGGTTGAGCACGGATCGATATTATATTCATGAGGTCCCGTAGTTACGGAAACTCATGAATATATAGCGACTCGTAGTAACAGTTGTTAGCTGAATTAAAAAAGTCACATACTTATTTCAAAAAGTCTTTTTAGCTTAAAAATTAAACAGCAATATATAATTGCGCTATACCGCAAAAAAAATGTCGAGGAACACAAAGTAAATAAATAAAGTTTAACAATGTCCTCGTAATTCTTACTTATAATTTTAAGTATCACTTTAAGCTTGTTTGGTATTTATCGCTAATGAGAGGACGTATAACGGTGGCCGAGTGATCGGAGCTTTACATTCGTATAAGATTGCAAGCTAATTACCAATTATTTTTTATCTCATATAATTAAACTACTTTCTCCCTACTTCCCAGAATACATTAATCTCTCGATCACGATCTTCGTCATGACACTGATGACACCGGTCCTTAACGGCCTCCGACACGCACTGAATCAGCGTGTGGAATCTCTTGTCCAAACGCGTCGATCTACGATAAAAACATTGTGGAAGCCCAAGCCTATGCAAGGCAGCGATAAAAAAAAAACCAAGTCAACAACAACCATTATGCGGCTACAGATGTAAATTATTATAATACACAGTAATATACCTTAATGAAAAAAGTTTAAAAATCTTAAATACGACTTTCCGAGTTCTGTTCTGTATTATTCTTTCTCCCCTTAAACGGAATTCCCTCGGTTCGCCGCTCAGGTAAACAGGCACTTGCGGACGTCAAGGCAAAATGGGCAGTGTTCACATCGGTCATAAGAATTGAAATGTGTTCGTGTTTATTTTTACAGCTTCAAAACTCATGGCGCAACCGTTAAGGATCCTTCAAGAAAAGGTATGTGATACCAGCTACCTAGTTAATTGTTTCAAACTACACTTGCCAATACAACTCCGTGACACTAATTTATCAAAGAATAAGATTGTATTAGTCTGAACAAGTTTTCGTATTCGTTATTCTTTCTGAATTCTGAATCTGCAATGCATTATTTATAATTATATAAGACATATTTCACATAGGCAATAAACTGTATAATATACACGTCTACTCAATATCCATACTAATATCATACATGCTAAATTGACTGCGGCTTGTAAGTCGGAATAGATATTGTTGCGAACTATGCTCATAAAAAACAATAATATGAAAGTAGCAGAATAACCCTACCGTCAAATGTATAACATAAAATTTTACTTGTTTATCTCGAATGAATGGTTCTTTACAATATCCATGAAATTTAATTGGTCGTATTATTGTAAAAGTTACCAGATGTTTGTTTGTTTATGTTAAGTATTACATGTTTATCGTTTCGTGTATAATTTAAGAACGACATATTCATAGTTTATTCTAGAACATTTAAGGAATATTCTAGACTGATCCCTCGTGGTTATACAAGAATTTGTAAGTTCAAAATTAATTCTTTTGTCGATCGGTACGCCAACAAAGTGCGATCAGAAATTAATTTTAAGATATATAAGAATATTTAAGATATATTGATCTATACACACACGACCTATCACTCAAAGCTTCACATTAATACTAGTCGACACAATTAATATAAAACGTTATTACACACATATTTAAAAATAATGTACGCTACGGCCGGCGCAACCGCAAATAATCTACCACCGCCCGCTACCGCAACGCGTTGCTATTTCCCGCGCAGTGCAGATCCGAAATACAATCAATCTAAATTCGAACCAGCTTTATAATCAAGCATGGAGATGGAATGGAAATAATACAGCGCCGAACAAGTTTTGTATCCAAGAGCAGGGCCGAAATTAAAACAATGTAGAACCGAATCAATTTTGTACCCAAAAAGGCAAAGCTGAAACCATATTCTAGACCAGCTTCTGACACAGCAAAGCTAAACTAAAAATAATGAAAAATTTAACTAGATTCGTTACCGCGAACAGAGCTGAAGTCGAAACCTAGGAACGAGGCTAGGAATGGAAAGAGGAACAGAAATCGAAATAAGGATTGGGACCTACATCGGACGGAATTAAAATAGGATAGACAACTAACTAGTCTTTGTACTACATAATATAAACACTAGTCCATATAGTTGTCGACGAAATGACATTCAGTCCACATTGTCCGCCCTGGCAGTGTCTTTAATTTTCTCCTCTTCTTATGGAACGCTTTTCTCGTTTTTAATAAATGGATACAATCATGTGCATTGTCCAATATATTTTGTATATATTTAACCACCTATCTACTGGATCGTGACCAAAATTCGATACGTTATATATTTTTTACAAATCGTTATTTGGAAATCGTTGCCTGTCTCTCTGTCTGCCTGTAGTCGACAATATGGAAATGACAATTATAGATACGGCAATTACTTGTAGAATCTGAAAACAAGAATAAACTTTGAATCGGAATCGAGACCGAAATAGCTATTAGAATTAAGAGCGAAATCAGTGAAACTAAGAAGGAATCGATACTATAGAATATATTTTGTATCCAGGTGGACGCAGAACGGACGTCCGAGACTACAACGTCTACAATATCTGCATGTATTGTATTAAGTTTCATATTTACTAATATATATACACAACCCTGGCTGAGCTAGCGGGCAAAACGGTTATTTCGGACCCGAGAAATTCTGGATTCAATTTTGACTGGAGTAATACCGTACCAGTGCATGATACGTATGCATGTATCATATTGTCGAATTAATTTTCCTAGCCTGTGCACCGAGACTGGGTGTAATAGTTATGGCTCTGTATTTCTACTAGTATACACAGCGCAAGACATATGTTCTAGTTTGATGCTAGTATATAATTTGCAATTTCAAAGTAATGATAAATTTAATGTTATTAATGATATCAACGTAGTTATGCATGAATTAAAAATGCATGTTATATGCAGATATCCATACCGATTTGAAATAAATTCGTATTTTTAAATATTTAAAATTGCCAGCTGAAACAATAATCAACTAAAACTTTTATAAATTCATTTAAAGACATCTGAATATGAGTATTATGTTACACATTATCATAGGTACCTGAAATATATGAAGATATTGTCAGTATATCTACATTATCCTGGATTGTATAGAGATTTGTTTATAGAATGTGACACATACAAATCGAACAAACGAGAATGTAATTAACATAGACCTATATCAGACGACAACCTCTACCAGTACGCTATTTGTGTTTAAGTCAATCAATTCAAGCAAGATCGAGTATATAATTATATCTAGCTTTCTGCCAATCCGCCTTGATCTGACATATAGAGGGCTTGGAATAAGACCTTCGGCTTAGCAATTTGAATACAGCCTGTCCTACAGTTACGATTCTAAGGTACTATTGCTTATGTATATATATATATATATATATATATATATATATATATATATATATATATATATATAACATATATACAAATGGCTATCGGCCAAGGGACATGGCGTCGCGTTAATGACAGAGAGCGCGCAATGCGATATATCGTTCACAGGTATAGCATACGTTAAGCTGCCACTCATGAGAGGGTAAGAACACGGTCCGTTGCCGCGTTGCAACGCATGGACTCGATGACTTGCCACCATCCTCTCTGAGAAGGGGTTCAATGGTGATGAGCACGTTAAGCTACTCAATGGGTGTAGAAATTCTGCGGCCGCCTACAGGCTTAGTATGCAATATTTTTCCAAAAGGCCTTCTTCGCACGCTGTGAACTTTATTGATAGAAAATTGTCAGTTCAGCCAGCATCGGCCCATATTCAAAGCTACCACATTTTCAGAGCTGTACACCAAGCAACCAATTTCATACACAAGACTCTCAAATTAGAATATTGACACCGAGCACTCCATATGAGTTTTAAAATAGAAACGATGACGTTTTAATATATAGACCTCATATGACATTGCATAAATATAAATTCACATTTATACCTATAGAAAAATTTGCGGTGTTGAATCTATTAAAATCTATAGACAAAGTGTATTTATCCCCGCGTTTAGACATTAATTTTTAATTTTAGCAACTCTAATTTTAACAAATTCACAGGGATCATTATAAAATAGTAGAATTGTTATAAATTTTGTCATTTGACTATTACGACTTTCTAGACATATTAATACTTCACCAATCTTAATTATTCTTATATTGTATCTTACCAAATAAAATTAACATACAATTGCAACAAGTTACATTATATTAAAATATTACGAGAGAATAAAATATCTATGGCACGATCTAATTATATTATTCTATATACCACAATGTATAGTGCATACTTTATTGTTCATGATTTATCAAATTGTAATACAATAATATTGCATAATAATGTAAATGTGAACTGTCAGTTAAATTCTTTTCTCTTTGAAAATACAATGTAATGAATTGGAAAGAACAAACCCAATGAATTCCATTAATATAAATACTACAGGTGTCTCACCACATCCGATTTTACGTATCGCATATAATGGCTCTCACATTATTTATAGAACGCCTAGAAGTTTTGTCGCATCATCGCAATGCGAGAAGTAATAATTAGACACTCATTTGCAGTTGATAAAAGCTTCAGATCTTTGAAGAGTCCGTTCTGCGTTCGCTGAGCGCCACCCTAGTAAGTGACAGTCATCTTCTATACCAAAATGCATAGCACTGCATTTAATTTTTGTGCACGAGAAAATCGCTTTTGTATCCTAATTTACATATGAAAATATATTGTACATTCCTTTACAGTTACATTTAGAAAAAAACGGACTATTATTAAACTTTTATACCACTTGAAATGCCGACCGCTAGTCTGAGCTCCGTAAACCACGCCAACTTCATTCCATTGTGGAATACCAAGAGTCGTCCCATAAAAAAAAGCAAAAAGTGCTTAAATCACTTTAAAAGCAAACTTCATTATAATTATTCCATTTTCAAGATTGGCAGTCAGAACGATGTGCTTTTGTCGTGAACAAACTCATTTAACTTAAAGATTAATCATATTTTCGTAAAAATAGTTCAATAAATTAATTTAATAGAAGTTTTTATTTTATATCTAGAATAAGAAGATATATGGCATCATCTACTTTTATTTAGGAAATTAAGTATTAAATAAATAAGCTAAAATGTTTTTTATTGCTTCTTCTATTCTTTAACTAATCGACAAAATGAAAGTGTATTGAAACTATTAGTATGTAAAACTAGCTTTCGCCCACGTCTCCGTTCTTGTAGACGTAGCATGAATATCTTCGTCTTGTATATCGACCGATCGCGCTTTCACTTATTTTCCCGACTGATATCCCGTGCTCGATTCTGATCCCAGTCCTGCTCTCGATGCCGATTTGTTTCACTGTCGATTTCTATCGCGATCCCGCTTTTGATTCTGGAACCTGTTTCGATCTAAGTAGAGTCCTCGATTTTGATCTTAGTCTCGTTTTCGCTTTCGACACCTCCCGGTCTCGACTCCCGATTTTGTTCTCCGTCCCTCTTGTGATCACGATTCCGGATTCCAATCAGTCAGGATTTCAATTTGAACGAAGCCGGAACAAACGCTTGAATTATAATAATATTTTACTTAGGAGAAGTGAAGTTTTTTATAAGTGAAAAATTTTTTGGGATCTCTAATAGTACATACATGCTGATGAAGCCTTCGAGAAATATTAATTGTCTATTTTACTCAGAGAGTTGCTTATTAATGAAATAATTTTGAAAATCAGTTCAGTAGTTTGATTTAATAGTCGAAATATGCAGACGAAGTGAGATATAAATGCTAGTTTTTTATGCCTATACACCTTCGCGTAAGTACAAGTAATAACGACAAAGTTTTATCGCTATCGGATAAACAGTATGGCGGCGCGTTAAATACGGACAAACAAACAAATGTTGATTTTTGTATATTAGAAAAGAATATTGTAAAATGGAAAGTCACATTTTATTAAAATTAATGATAAATAGGGACTACCATTATATGTCGCATGTTTATAGGCAACGCTGGTTTACGCCGTAGTTTAGTAAATACAACATCGTTAAACTTCGATATTTTCTTGTAAAGTCAATCAAATAAGGCTCGATCTCCGAACAATATTCAATTTCAAAGTCTTTAAGTAACCGCATGCGGTGGACCCCGTTATCTCAATAGCTTATCTCGGACGTTATTTTCTCTTATTCTGTTATTTCCTATTATTGAAGGATGAAACTCAAGGGGACACACGATACGTAAAATTATATGGTGAGTTGTATGGATCTTACTACCTTTGTGATCTGTATTAACCAGCACAGAATCAACAAAATGAAAAAAAAAATGTTAAATAACTCTCGTTTCGTGCATCGAAATTTAGTCTATCTTATAATGTATTGTAATTATTAAATATTTAATAAACAAAAACAAAATAAATACTTGCATGTAAATAACCAACAATAATGGCAGAAACCGGTCAAGGACGATTTGGACGCGTGCACTGAGGATTCCGTACCACCATACAATATATTGTTATCATGTATTTACGAAAAAGATGTACTTTTTTCAATCATTTCGGGATTCTTAGCATGAGTTCAATTCGCACTTGACCAGTTTTCACTTAGAGATTTTATTTTCGAGTCGACTTTAGAGTTTCCTCTAAAATCGCTTTCAATTGGACGTCTTTACGTTGTATACTCCCGTTGCTGGTCGGAGTTGTCTTATTTACCTTATCCCTAAAATTCATTCAGAGGCAAACCAAAATGTAAGAAAGAGAGGGGAACACATCATTCTGCGTAAACTTCTCTTCAGTTTCAGCGGCTACTCTGGTTTTGGACTCAACTGCGAATCTGTGCTGTTTGCTTTACACAGAATACTTGAAGCACACTTGTGTTTCAGAGTTATACAAATTATGTAAAATTAAGTAATGAGCGAGTTATCGGTTGCATTAGCGTTCGATGTACAGAGGTAAGCGAGTGCGAGTAAGTATTGTCTTGCGGGGAAAAAAGGAGGAGCTTATTTACTACTGCATTTCATTTTGTAAACCTGTGTATTTATATTTTTATAATACAGCAAAATGAAAAAGACACATTTCTTATTTTGAGACCTCCAAATTATTAATTGTTTTTCTTGATTTTATTCAATATATAACCCAGTGTGCCAACATAATTTTAGGTGGTCGGTTTATTTCAAACTTCGATCTATTGGAACAGTTAAATTGTTAGTACTTGCAGATGTCATACCTATAAGCACTAATTTGTCGTAGCCTTATTGAGTTACCGTTTTTCCATTTATGATGCTAATCTGAACACCGCATAGGAATGGTGTCTTTCACTGCTCCTCTCCTGAAAAAATTATAGAACCTAATTTCCGTTTATATGTCTAATACGTCATTTTCCGAATTTAATTTTATCAATATTTCTAGTCAGCGTATTGAATAAACTAACGTGCTCAAATTTACTGCGAACACTGAAGCTTTATTACTTTAATAAAAAAGTCTGGGGAACGATCAACGGCTTTCCTATACCGGAAAATATTTGTAAATATGCCCAAAACATACAGCGGGCACTTCATTTTGCTCAAAAGAAATGAAGCTAATGGTTCATAATAAATAATTGAACGTTGTATTCATAGAATATTATATGATTATTATTATTACTTATATGATACTATTAACGCCACATCGCATAGCAAGCGACTTAATTAAGAACGGTATTTATTAGCGACTGCGATATGTGTATCTAGTTGCGACTTTCTGGAATATTCTAAAAAAAGTCGAAACGAGAAATATACTCAACGCTTAGATTTAAACATCATAACCTGCAGGGGATTCTGCGGAAGGCGACCTGCGCAAGTGGTCGTGCCCTAGAACCTTCGTAAGGCGGCAAGGCGTACGGAAGCGCCCGTCTCCAACGAAGTTGTTCTAGTGTTTGTGGAGTAGCCTGAGCCACAGTCGGAACCTGAAGGCTCCATGCAGCCAGGAGGTAATCGAGTACACTAATGAGCTTCAATTTACATTGTCATCAAAAGATCCGATCGACGCGCCCTACGCCCTTGGTCTCAAAATAACTCGGCGTCTCGATGTGGGGAGATTGACCACGCCGCCCCGTCCGTGTGCTACTGCCCGCTTGAAGAGGCGGCGGCCGACAGACGTGTAGCTATCGTTTGGAGGAGCTAAGAGCCTTCCGAGGGCCGAGCCCTTCGCATGAACGGATCAACTTTACCCAAGGTATCTGCCGTTAATCTGCGTTCCGTTAATCTGTTAATCTGCATTCCTCAGAAAAGGAGAAGTGTTTTAGAAACACATAACGTCGAACACAACACTTTTAGTAGTGCTGTATTCGAAAATAACCATCTTAATATATAATTTATATTCATTTGTAAGTTTCGGAGTGTAAATACTTTTTTTAGAACTTTGAAGTAAACCCTGAAATCTCTCTTGCTCCCATAGCGAACCAGCATCGAACCTAGTACCCACTTTCAGCGTACTATTATAATAATATATGGACGTCAAAATAAATAGAATATCTTTAAAATATCAAATAATGAAACCGATTTGTATTCTTAATGCGGTTGTGTAATATTTACATTTCTTCAAAAGGTAAATTATTTAAGTGGTATTGCAAAAAAAAAAAATTCAGGTAATAAAATTAATATGTTTAGTATTAGAATGTCAGTAAGTTTGCTTGCATTGTCATCACGAAATGAATACATAAATAAATAAGTGTTGCGTTACATTTAAATTTAACTCATTTAACGAGAGATATTAATATTTAACGCTGCTAGCGGGCTCTACAAATTATGATTCGCAATCCCCCGGTATCTCAATAACGACGGCCGCTGATCGCGGAGAGGCGCCCTCTTCATAATAGCCCACCATTTACCATCAATTAGGTGAAAACTCTTTCGGGGGCATCACTTCAATTACTTCATTGTTTATCTTTATCGTGATGAATATTCAAAAGCTACCCTTTCGGAGGGCGATACAAAAAGCACTTTCGGCCGATGGAACGTATATTTCTGTTTACCTTTCCTAAAGTGCGCGAATCGAACGATCCGATCTTCGACTATTGAATATTAATTGTTATTGTTAAGTTTTGTTTCGTGTCGGCGATAACAGTGTACCTGAGTCCATGGCGGTGCGTTTCGTCAAGCTGGTATGTTCTCATAGCGGTTTATGTTACAGTTTATACAATGATAATACAATTAATTGAAGAGAGATACGTTGTTGAAGTTACAAACTTTCTACAAAGTCAGCATCGTGCATGTAAAAGATTTTCGTGTAGACCGGGACTTATGTTTGACAAACGAAGATTATTAAAAAACGAGTGGTGTCGTGGGACACCAGGTAGGAACGAAGTTCCTTCGGCTAATGTAGAATCGACACAATTTGCAAAAAAAATCGTACTCAATTTTATGTAGGTTTTCTTGATTTTTCTCTTAAATTTTGCTGATTAGTATTTATTTAAGTACAGGAAAATATTTAGAAAATAAAATAAATTACGTCACACACACACACACACACACACACACACACACACACACACACACACACACATATATATATATATATATATATATATATATATATATATATATATACGAAACTTCTATGAAACTTCATAGAGATTATATATGTATATATATATATATATAATCTCTTTGTAGTTTCGTTGTTTTTTTCTCAGTTTTTCCGTATGACCCTCAAAACAGCAAGAAAGATAACCTAGATAACCTAGAAAACCTTACAAAGATTTTAGTATGTACACACAATATTAGCCAATGTAAAATATTTTATATTTATAAATAAACTAATACTTACGTATTTAATTCTTTTGCACTGAATAATTTCCCACTATTATCACTGTTAATTGCATTCAAGTCACTTATTAGTTCACTTACCATTGTTACTATATTTATTATTGTTTTGACGATTTGAAATTATTTGAAAACAAGTCGCGCGCCCTCATACCAGCCGTGCCCGGTGTAATCCACCAATCAGCGCTCGCCGTTCGCCGAGCTCGCGTCACCTTGCGCCAATAAACGCGCAGTAAAATAACGACATATCTAAAAATATACGACTGTCGCGCCTGCGTACGTCTCATTTAACGCTTTTATTCCACGGACTTTTTCTTACGGTTTTACTATCACATTTTTTTCAGTTCGGTCGCGCAGCAAAATCCCTATCTCCTCCAAGCCCGCCGTAAGGAACTTCGTTCCAAAATAAACTTATCTTATGATTATTGATTTGTTCTTTGATTTTTCTGTACAATAGCATAATCCGAAGCCAGCTTCATAGGAAGGGAATCAGACGTCGACACAAGATCGGGGGAGGAAATCACCAATCTAGGTAGATGTGATTTAATTTAATGACCATTGTTGTGAAGTAGTAGTGACGATTTTATGTAACTTTAAAAACTTTCTAATTAGGTCAAAATAAATTATCGAGACACGGGGTGAAGTCAACTGCACCCATGAAATGAGTGTATATAAATAAAGTAGCCCACCCGCCCCGCTGTGGGCGCGCCGGCGCTGTTTCTGCGCACAATCGAGAGCATGACAAGCGCGGGCGGCGCCTCGGCATGCGATATCTCGGATAACGTCGCACGTACCTCCCGCAATCCGCCATCTCTGAAGCGACATTCTCAGGGTATTAATTTTCAAAGGCGTTTCGTTCGATTACGAGTGAAGCCTATCGCGAATGAGAGTATGTATATATACTTAAGCATTTACTTCTAAGCTCTTGCTGATAATGAACACAATATTGACATGATATTTTGGTATATAGTGTATGAAATCAGAGTAAATTATATTGATGGTGTGTTTTTCGGTTTAAGGTGATTTGAAACGATTACAAAAAGTTGAAGTGCCAAGAGATGACGCTGTTCAACTGCATTATAGATAAATGTTAAATTTCATCCCAAATTCTCTTTTGCGGTCAAACAAACTCAGTTTCACGGATAGACATTTCTAAATTTAATTAATAAAAGAACAATTTGTTCTAAAATTATGATGTAATTAAAATAATACGGCAAAATTTTACTTGTCTTTGAGACCTTTTGGTTTTGTGCTATCAAACACCAATACACACATGTCCGTGATTACTATAATTGGCGGATTTTTAGAAAGAAGTGGCTTTACGAATAGGCCACATGCTTTTAGGTTGAGACAAATTCTTTGAAAAAAATTTTTCACCACTGTACTCTATAGCCAGTCGCCCGACAGTTTTATGTTTATTTATCAATACGGTTAAATAATGTGTAAAAAGAATATTGTTCGACGATTCTTCAATCATTGGACATCGAAGAATATATTTATAACTTTTTATATAAATCATAATAATAATACACATTTAGGGTTCCTGCGTGTATTATAGGAAAATTTAAAAATGGGATAATTTTACTGTATTAAATCAAAGATCCTATTATGAACCAATTATCCTATATCCACACAGGTGTATCCACGGAGATAAATTAACCACAATAAAAAAATATCATGGGTTTGACTTTTCTTTAGAGTTTCGTGAGAATCACTAAAACCCTTATAGTATAACCAATAACAAAAAAATAGTATGGTAATGAAGAATATAGTCAAATAAAAACCAGTGAAAGAATATTCGATATATTTTTAACATTCCGTGAATTTCCAAGAATCCTTTAACTAAGCCGATTTTAATAAATCTTACTATAAATATTATTGAAAGCCAATAAGAAGAAATCCAATACATATTTAGGGTTCCGTAAGATTGCAGAGAACCCTTATAATTTATCCGAATATAATAAAACTACGAATGGAAACAACTAAAAAAAATAGTAAAGGGTTATTCGATACATTTTACAGGGTTCCGTGAAAATTCCCAAGAACTCTTTAATTAAGGCGATTTTAATAAAAAATATTATAGATATTATAAAAGGATATTCAATACATTTTTGTGGTTCCATGAGAATTATTGACAACCCTTTAATTTATTTTAATAATTTTAGTATGGAGACAACGCATGCCAATGAAAGAATTTTCGATATATTTTTATAATTCCGTGACAAAATACTAAGGACCCTTATCGTTAAGCCGATTTGATTAAAATTGAATAGATATAACTGCAAGTCAGTAAAAAGAGATTCGGTACATTTTTTAGGGTTCTGTGAATGTTACTAACAATCCATATAGTTGAACTGGTTTCGTTGAAATTTACACAAAGTATTCTACGTAGTAAAAAAGATTTAGTGGTTAGAGTGGCTTATAGTTTGTTGATTGCGTTTTGTGAAATTAACAAGCACTCTTATAATATAATTTGAGTGATTTTAATAAAATTGCCATAGTTATAGTTTATAGCAAGCAAAAGGACTAGGTTGTTTATAGTGTTTTATGTTTAAATTTCAAAGAAAATTACCAAAAAGTAAGGGATATGATTGGACCAGTTTCGCTAAAACTTTTAGTATGTTAAACGAAATGTCTTACCACCAATACCATTAGTGGACCTTTCGTTGGAATAATTTGGAGGTTAATCAATTTTGCTTACATCCTCGTAATTACTTTGGATTACCTCATTTGCTTCAGAATCAGATTTTGAGTTTTCAACTCGTTAACCTTTATTAGAACTCTCCCTCAACCAATGTACAATAAGCTTATCTTTTCTGTTCATAACCAACACTACAAAAACCTTATAAAAAATGAACAATTTTGAATATGTATCTATTAAAACTATGTAAAATATATTTTAAGCTCTAATTTATATGATGAACTGAAAATTCTACTAATTTACTTACAAATACACAATAAAAATGACATGAAACTTGTAAATCACCTTGTTTATAAGATGTTCATATTTACTCGCATGGAGTCACTGCACAAGACTGCAACAATGCATCCTCGTACTCCAGTGTTGCGGTCATTATTAAATGTAAACTTTGACACGCATTAGGAAGCTAGGGAAGCTTAGGGTGCCAAGAAATTCAAACCCCTACGAGTTTTTTTTTAAAAGGGAAAACATAGCTTTGACCCCATACGAGTAATTAAGAGTTAATATCTTGAACTTCTTCACGCACTCAGAAAGGCCACGCCACGAGAAATGTAATTTTTTCCTTCAACCAGAGGTTATAGACATTTGATCAACTATGTGTCTTTATTATTTGCAAAAGGTCAAACAAGATTTATAAGTCCACGTTATAAAATTACTATTTCTCATTAGTTTAGGATTGAGTGAAAATTTTCGAAATTACTTCGTTTTTATTTCTTTCAGTGTGTGTCGAAAACGTACAAATCATGTATTCACAATTTTTTATTATAATACGTCTGAATATCTTTCGATTGGCTCTTGAAAATAGGTAATTCAGTAATATATTGCAGCAGCAGAATTATAGTGATTAACTGAGTTCAAACAAACATAACATTTCTATTCTTTTGGAAAGTTTGGACTAGCTATTACGGTTATAATAATATATTGCTAAACGAATGATGTTTGTTTATAAGGATGTGTATCATGTGAATGCATAATTTTTTTGAAAAATTGTAATTCACATTAATAATAATTAATATGCTCAAAAACACCATCTAATTATTTAAGATTTTGGTATTTTAGTATTCCTAATTAGTGGAGCTGTTGTTAGATAGGAGTTATGTTCTATTACAGCTGACCACTGCCAGTCGCATTGATGTATTACGATAGTTACATGCGTATTTAGACATTGCGAGAATCGAAACAGAAAATATATAAAAATTGACTGAGAAATATAGCGATTTGCAAGGTTTTACGTTTTTCGTTCTCACTTAGAGGTACCTGCATTAGATAAACTGTAACAGGTAATGGACGTATGTTGTTAGGCACCGATATACGTCAGCTAATATAAGCTAAGCCATAGAGGACAATTCAGTTCTGTAGTACCCACAACACTACGCAGTGGCGTCGATAACGTGAACTGTTCGTCGGTCGACTTGTTCACGAGAACAGGTATCGGGACAATACAAAGCATCTGTATAAAGAAATGGCTTGGATGGGGTTAATGATGTGATAAAATTGTAACTAAATATTCCAAAAGTAATATATGTAGGAAAAGTTAACTCGGTTGCTCAACTACGCCCCCTTTGTGATTCCAAACGCAATAAACACGCAAAACTATATGATTTGTTAAAAAATTGTTACTCTGTAGAATCAATGAAAAGGAAATTTAGAAAAACATATCGATTTATTCTTTAATTTTTTTAAAAATAATAATAATTTAAATTTACCATATCTTTAAAATTGTCAATTTCGCAGTCCGGGCAATGAAATTATATGAAATTGATAATACTCACAAATATCTCTCACTTTGAATAATTGCGATACATATATTTGATTTCAATTATAATATACAAGAAACTTGACACTGAAAACCTACAGATGCTTAAATGGAACACGTCTAGAGCAGAGCATTTGCGCTGAACGATGCGTAAAGCAAAACATGACTGAACTCGTTGTATTGTCGGCGAACGGCAGGAAGTGTTGTTCTTGGCTTTTGTGACTCGTAAATAACAAATGGGCAAAAGTTAAGCTCAGTCCTATCCTGTTTGTTGCAACTGAACCTTTCTTAGAAATTGATACTTTATTATACATTCACGTGAATAAAGCAGAATCTAAGTTCAATCAAATGTCGATATCGATATCTAGAGGTAATGAACATCTTTTGATTCGTATTAAAAGATTCCGTAGGAATCCAAAGTTAACTATCGTTAAATATGTTGTTAGGGAATAGTAACTTTAAGCATTCGTCAAAGTTTGCTGCAAAAATAAAATATAATTTGTAATATGTTAAATTAGCCGCATTGTAAACAAAAGCCTATACGTAGTTTAAAAGTTTTAAGCATTTAATATTTTTTAGGGAAACGTCAATAATAGATTCTTTTGCTATTCGATAATTATGGCTACAATCGATAGCATTTAATTTGGCTGTGTAGTTGTACTTTTCATATTTATAACCAATTAACTTTCCTTCATCAAAGAATACTTTTTGAAGCGCTGAAAAAGTTCTTTTTCGTTAATTGAAATACGTAAATTTCACAATGTGGCAATTCTGAGAATCGGTCCATCGATGAGGCTTAGACTAGAAAATTTTATTTAATTGAAGTGAAACTTCTTTATCGGCGTATGGGAGAAATTTTATAGCAATGTAACGTTTTTCTGTTACGCGCCATCTTTATCTGTTACGCCCCATTTTTATTTCTGGGTAACATTTTTCCGTTACGCGCCATATTTATTCAATGTTATTAATGTCATCGTGACATAAACATAATTGTTACTAAGGCCACCTGTCACATATACTTTCTTTCAACATCCTAGATCTATTTACAGTTTGTATATATTACATTTTCCTATTATCTAAGTTGAAACCTTTTCAACCGACATACATGAACTATATCTCACATTCTTTCATTGAGTGACTTGATTTTATATAGCGTTCGATAATTTTCCTACAATTCTATATGGCCCTTTATAACATCGCATTAATTGAAAAGTTTTACCTATCACCCTTCTAGGTACATATACCATTACCAAGTCTTCTACATGAAACTGAACATTTCTATTTCTGAAACTCAGTAGTGACGTAAAAAATAATATTTCAATTAAGTGATTAGCGAAAAAAAAATTATAAAGTTATTGGCAAAAAGAATAAAAGATATTTATTCTAATTCCAGTGGATTTCTAACAGAAGTAAGTAATTAAACCTTTTTTCTAATACATTCAACACGTGGCCGTGGGTGTGATTACGGTTTTTTTTTTTAAGGTTATTTCAGGTTAACCTTAGTTTTTGATTGTAAATATCAGTGAGTTAAGCCATTAATTACAAAAATATATAATAACGACAACAATAGTAGTAATAATTCTATTATAATTAATGAAATGCTATAATCTTAGCAGAAGGTGAAATAATTGTATTATTTTTGTATCCATGTCTATGATATTAAAAGCCTTTGCATAAACTTTATCTAATTTAGCTTTATTCAACCAATTTCTGTGAATTTGTAAATAGTAAATCATTTTCCGAAAAATGATGTCATAAAGAAGTTTCACTTCTTACGTGTGTACACTAATACACACACACTTTTTTTTTATATTTCATGTGTAATTTGAAAACTTCTTTGATAAACTTGAAGTCGCTAATATTAGTAGAGTTAAAGAAAATAATAAAGAATTTTCAGGATTTTTCGGATTTGACATCAAAAATTAAAATTAGCATATTCTCATCAGTCGCAAATATTTAAATAATAAGGAAACTTGGTTATTTATATTAATATTGGTATAATCATTTCATATTAGGTATTTGTGAAAAAAACACTGATCTCGTGATATGTACGACCTTCAGGTATATTGAAAATGGAAAACTCAATAACAAAACGAATAAAATTATAGAAATAAAAACAAAAGTAAATAATAAGTTGTTCCTAATTCTAAACATAGATATCACTTTTTTAATGATTTAAAAAGAGAATTAATATACAAAAATTAACATATTTAGTTATTATAAACCAATAGCAGCAGTCCCATTAACATTCGATACAAGTCGTAAGTCATGACACAGCCGATCAAAAAAAAGGTGATTCCATTTCATTTCATTACTTTCGAAAAATGACAAAAATATCACCAGACGTTGACTCTATTTTCCAAATAGAATAGAGGATTAAAAAGAGAAAAATCTAACTGGATTTAAAAGTTCCTAACCTCTAAAAAACCCATTTTTTGCGGAATCTGTGATTTCTTCAAATAAAAAAACAAAATATTTCAAATTTTTTCCACTTTCATGTAGCCCTTATTCATATGCATTTTTCGACACCTCTATTATTCACCTATACCGAGAGCTCACGACACCGAAGCGAATGTCGCTGAGAATGACGCCTTTGCTGAAGCGATCGAAAAAACATTTGAAATGTTAAAAATGTTATTATCATTAGGACAATAGTATTTGTCAGTGACTATGGTACCTACCGTATATGATATAATACTGAACTAAAAGCTAACATAACGTGCTACCCGTCACGTAACGTGGCGTCACATGGGCGATGCGAATTTCTCAAATTTTACAACTCTTGATTAATCCACATAAAGAAAAAATGAAATGTAGCTCGTTGGCAAGCGCATCACTTGAGATCGGTTGGACCGATTTGGTTAATTTATTTCCATTCTCGTAATAATCTGAATAAGGTTTTATTAGAGAAAGGAACATTGGAAAAACCTCCCGGAAAAATATGAAAATTGGCGAAAAACTGAAAGTTACTTTTGTATGAACTAACGACGCAACCACGATTCGAGATATGAAGTTACGTAATCCTTTGCTTGTTCCGAAACCAAAGCGAGACCAGGATTGAGACTGACGTATAGAAATTTCGATAAACTACAATCCCGTAAGCCAATATGTTATTTTTAGTTTTTATTTAACGGTATATGTTTGTTAATGATTTATAACAATTTATTATGTAGAATTTTGCAAAATATTTTATGCACGAAATGATCGTGTTATAGACGCTCAAATCTTTTTCCAATTCTTGTCATTATTTTCTCAATTCAACTCTTTTTCGGTCTACACGTTTGACTATAACTAAAAAATGTCTGATATTTTTTTGCTGGTTACGACTAGACACTTGTTAAAATTATTGGGCATGTAAAAAAACGTATGCGCCATGAACTTTTTTGTATTATTTTCTTTAAATTATTGTCAATGACCATTAACAGGTATTTGATAAGAATTGGAAGATATCGTTTTTTCAAGCAAAAGGTAAATTCCATTCTCGCCCAGCTGCATTTATTACACCATTCCTTATATTTTTTGGCATAATTTATTAATAAATAATGTTCATAAATTTGGCATACATTTTAGCATTATATTGCTTTCTTTAGAGTCACGTGATGCAATTTTGGTATTCTGAGACATATTTCGTTAATTCGTACAATCTACAGTAAACGATAGAAATAGTTGTAAAGTTATAAACATAAAAGATATATTTCATTTTAATTTTTTCTTTAACACAAACCAGGAAGTTGCTCTACAGAAATGTGATATAATTTTGTACATACTATTGTGGATTTTCATCAATTATTTCAACAAGTACATTGTTGCGTATTTCAAAATTACCAAATGAATATAACCATCCTGTTTCTACCCGTTATACTCAAAACGTGATGATATCAATAGATGAACACTACGATTTCATATCTGTTATGGTTTTAATACGTAGTTTTAACCAAGTAGAACACAAATGAATTTGACATAATTTTAGGATTTTCATTGAACGAAAAGTGTCTTAGAGGCCTTCAACATTAAACCAATCCATAAACCAAATTTTGTTCATAGAAGTTTACCAATTAGGAATCCCTCCCATCGGAATCGAGTATTTTTCGTGTATTTTTCTATATTAAAAGTAGCCTCTTTTACATGATAACAAAATTCTCACTAACATCATAAATGCAAAGTGTGTCGGTTTGCCCTTTTTTTTCACATAGCAACACAATAACGGAACCGATGTGATTTTTTGCATAAAGTTCACGAGCGGGAGAGTGATATATACTATTTTATACGCCAGAAAAAAGCACGATTCCTATGAAATATTGTTAATCGGTTAGTCCTTCTTTCGCACAACGACAAAGTACATGGAGTAATTAGATGCTATCTGATAAAAACCAGGTCATATAAAAAATCTTATTTTGTCATTTATTCCTAATAAAAGCAATTTTCGAAACGAACTTTTTTGAAAATTTGATTGCAGTAATGCAATTTTTTAAATATAAACATGTATTCTAAAAGCAGATAGATGTATATGATATATTTATCCCGGGAATCACTTTGACGATGTCCATCTATTGTAGTATTATACGTATCATACATATTGTTATATAGCTATAGTAACAAACAGTATAACAATTCGAATACAATTCAAAACAAATCACCCAGCATTACTATATATTTCGGTGTCAGATTTTTATCACCCCACTCAAAGGGTAAATTCTCTCACGACTATTTCAGGTCGCGGCACGATCAAATTATTATCGTTGTGTAATGTAAGCGCACACGATTGTATGGATGAGTTCAAACCACGCTACGGCAGTAAAAGATAAAAATATTTTATGTATTTTACAAATTGTTGCGACAAATTTTTAGTAATTCTCTGTAAGAATATACTCTCCTACAATACTTTATTTGAGACGGAAACGCTTAGGACGTAAAGTGGCGGAGACCAGCGCGGTGGTGGCTTATTCTCGTCACCAATGCGGTCACCGCGCAAGTGAACGATAGTTTTGCGCCCATCGTGGTCAGGGACCTAACCCGTTATTTCCTAAGTTTAAAATAATGCGCTGACCAGTCGGCCGCCACCGCCGTGAATTAAATAAAAAGAAATAGTCATTTTATTCGACTCATTTATTAAACTCTTCTAATTGTCTTATTTTCCTTTATTTGTATATATCAATATTCAAGTCTCACCCAAAACGAATATTCTTCTAGAATATCCTTTTACAAACACGTTTAGAAATACCACAGACGATCAACAATGTTAAACTGATTACTAAACGGAGAAACCTAAATTTCAAGCTCAATCAATAGCCATGAAATACATGGTAAAGCCGACATTGATAAACAAAATATTATTGTAAACTCAGCAACTCGTATTTCATTATTTAAACAGAAACAGCCAACGTAAGTTATCGAGTTGCGTTCAAATTAAATTTATTCATTATATTCGTGATGGATTAACAGCAAACATCATAACTGAATTTGAATTTTAGCCGTCAGCGCGAGACGCCAATCAAATTATATTTGATGTACATGAACCATAAACTAGACATCGTTGTTCAGGCAGACAACATTAGGATATTAAATTTTTGTTTTCATATATTATAGGCTATCATTAAGTAAACTTGGTAACTTGAAACTGTTTATTGATTTTATTATAAGTCTTTCTTTAGTATGTTGCATTTCCAATCTTCAAATAAAATTTTTTTTTTTTAACTTACATTTCATAAAAAGGACATTATAAGGGAAATTGTGATTTCGTGGGTTTCATGGTGGTAAGTTTTATGATCACATAATTTTTAAAAACCTAACATAACCTCAATTGACGCTTATGAATTTTGAAGATATTGGCATTCGTTCACGAGCTCACAGAAAATATTGTCTAATTGGAAGTGTAATCGAAAATATTTAAATTAAACTTTGTAAATGAAAATCTTCCATCACCGCAACAACTTCTTCATAACTATAGATTATTACAAACTTTTCGAGTCAATTATAATGTGTTAAATATTTTTTTATATACATGTAAATATATTTGCTACTGCCATTCGCATACACGGCAGCCGTGACCGAGAGGGTAGACCATCATCATCACCTTCGAACCAATAGGTACTTGACCTCGTACCTGATCCTGACCAACGGTGAAATGGCTAATCACCAACTTGAGTTTGTCCACTCTTCCGTGTCTTGGAGGAAACTTTAACCTTGTGACTGTATTGATGCCTATAATCGTTATCAATTCCGAACTCGCATTGGTTCAATAGTAGAGGCTTAAAGTACAAAACGTTCATTTAAGCTAATTCATTTTATATTAAAAAGTATCATGCAACTGATATATAAGATGTTTATCATGACGAGTTATAAGTATTTTAAGCACTTAAATCAGTCATAGTGGACACATAAGAAACCGTATTTTGTAAATTTAACAGTTTTTCAGTTAATTATTTTTTCCCCATTTAAAACAATTTTCTATCATTTTACATTCATTTCTTTCTGACGATTGCTCGTCGCAAACTAAACTCGACCAAGAATCATTGTATAAGGTATATAGTAATTTATAACTTTCAGTTTCGTGGCTTTAAATAAATTACTTCTGTCAAGTTCAGGATCCGAGTAATATATCAATATACAAAGTATAACGATATTTAATTTGTCGTAATTTTCCGGACTGAAGCTTTTAGCGTGATGAAACTGGTACCACACGAGCCGGCGCCCCCTCGCGGCCGTAAGTCCATTACCGGAATAGGGAAAACGATAATGATGGTACAGTTTTAATTTTGACGAAAGCGAGTTTGAGTCTGAGTTTCTTCAAAATATTAATCAGTCTATTTGATGGTGTACTCGTGTTTGTTTTTTTTTTAATTAAAGCGCCCCCCCTTTGTTGCATAACAACTTCCACCTGTACGTGCTGTGAACATTAGACGAACTTTTAGAAGAAAACTGAAGGATCATTTGTTACTAATAAATTATTATAATAAATAATGTTACTTATTGTTATACTAATCACCATAATATTTAGCATCTGTTAATGTGGTATCATTTATATTGTAGCGATTTTTAATTATAAAATTCTCTGTATCGGGGTGGGAGTATAACCATAATAAACAAACGTGGTGTGGCGCTCTTGCGTGGATGTTGACTCTGACTGAAAATCAGATTTCTGGGTTTCCTCAACCCATTGCAAAAACTGAAGCAGTGGCTATTATTTAATAGCTACGGAGACTTCTCAGTTCGATAGTCTCCTATGTTCAAAATATTATTAAGGTTTCACGTCATATAATCTTTTATATTTTGCCCCTGAGCAATTAAGAAATGTCTTTTTTACATATTTAATGTCAACTGAAGCTATTGGAAATATAAATTCGAAATTATTATTTCCATTCGATACGCAGGACCACGTGATATTGGAGATTGAGAACGGAGCTGACACCGTGACACAGAGAGAAACTTAGACCAGAATCGGACCCCGAACCTAGAACAGGTGCGCGAATGAAATCACATGAACATATGAATGTATTCTATGATTATTTGGAACAGTTTACGATCTCTTTGCGGCATACGACGAGTTCGTAATATATTTATCACTAGCTTTCCATACGTGGCTTCGCCCGCGTGGATATAGAATGCATTCCTTCGTCTTTTCTATGGAACGGTGTCTCAATTTCGCTCCGGGCTCTCGATTCGGCTCCACATCCCGGTCTCAATTTCGTTACCACTACGGGTCACGCTTTCCATCTTTATAAAACCAGAAAAAATGTTAGCATCAGAATAAATGTAGACTATATTATTCGTGATAGTGCAGCTCTCTATATAATAATAATATAAATACATGTATACGTATATATATATATATATATATATATATATATATATATATATATATATTTTTTTTTTTTTTCTTATGTGTCGCATTCGGGGTGTGTCGACAACTTCAGACACATCGAATATGTTGCTGTTCACATCGTGAGCATTGACTAAGCACTGTAGTTATTGAGAATAATTACAATATTAAATGATTTAATATTAAATTAAAATTATAATTAGTATATAAATCTGTAGTATCTGTCTGCAAACACGATTCCTTTTCTACTATTTCTAAAATTAATCTCTGTCTGTCTATGTGTTTTTTATAAGTTAAGAATGGTTTGACCCTACTCGATAAAAATTGGTATACAGTAAGAACATGTAATTGCGCAGATTATGGACTATGTATGATTTTGATAAAAGATTTGTTTGTTTGTTGCTCCGAGCTAATTTTCTAAGCAACTGAACAGATTTCAATGAAACTTTAAGTAGAAGTAAATAGATTTCCTTGATAAAAAGTGGTTTTTTATTTATTTATTTATATTAATATCATAAAACTCTACACCGATACTTTGTAAGCATTTTTATAAGTATTTTTATACATCATTTTCAAGGGTCTTTAGGTTACATAATACGGAAATATTTTGTCTTTATGTAACGAATATACTCATTCGTTACTTTTTTGTTTGCGTGGAGTTGACCTCTAACAATACTTCATTTTGTGATCAATTGTCCCATTTTTTATTACGAAATCGTTTTCCATTTCACTTGAAATAATTATAGACAGATTTTTCAATAGAATTATGAATTTTTTTTCCAATAATATCATTTATTAGGGGTTTTCCCTACACTTACGCAAATATATATATTATTAGAAGTAATGGTCTAGACTTTGTCATCAAAGATTTATCCATCACATGTCTATTTTTCTTTGACCACAGTGATGAGGCAATAAACAATTTAGCACTTTCATCCAGCCACGAACAATAGCAACAAATGTTATAAACAGCTGAGAACACTATGATCCTTAGGCCTGATTTGCATATAAAATTAAAACAGAAAAATTGCCAAAAATTATGCATCATAAAGTTCGAAAATTGCTCTTTGAGCGGTTCAAGCTGAAACATAATTTAATATTTCAACTTTACCGACATTAAATATAACTAATTTATGATTTAGATAGGCTCTTAAATCTTCCCCCAAACTGTTCTTGTATAAGCTGAACTCAAAGGAAGAGATTTTCCTAAGCTTCCAACCGAGCTAACCAAAGGCAATTTATTAAAACTTCTTATTTAATCTCGAAGTTATAATTTTTGCGGAGAAGTTCACGAAAACTTGAGATAAAGAAAACAAAACAGCGGAAAGCTTTTTCCGGCTGTTATCAAAAGCCATTATCTCTTGACCTGAAAGCAGAATTACATTTTCTGCCTTCGAAGAAGTAAATAAGTCAGTTAGAGATTTTTATAGATGCCGTGATATCTCCTCACTTGTGTTCGTTAACACTTAAAAGCTTTCTTTTATTTTTTTACTTTTTCAGAGGAATAAAAATAACGCTTTCGAAATAAAGCTTAATAGACCTGCTTAAGAATATGTTTATTGTAATAGTTGTTACATCAAGTATTTTAAGCATTTATATTTACCAAAAATAACAAAGTAAATAGTTACTTTTGATTTATTCGGTATTACATACAGGTTATTTTTTGACATAACTATAATATAGTTAATGAATAGCTAATAATTTCAAATTGTGACGGACTCTGCATTTTTTTTCCAATTATCTAATTTATATAATCATTATTAATGTATAATAAATTGTTCATAAGATGAAATGTGTTATAAAAATACATAAACATCAGTTATTATTTAAACATAATTAAGTAATAAAAACGTAATTAAACTCATTACTACAATAAATGTTTAGGGAATGGACATTTTTATCCGACAATAGCGTAAAGGAGGTTGATGTGTATACATTTATGTATGTAAATGACTTTATTTTAATAGCGTTTTACAACCAAAATATGTAGGCCGATATGCATAATAGAATAAATATTAATGCAAGAAGCAGAGGTTAGATCGAATCATAAAAGTGTCACCAAAAATGTAATAGTAATTATCAAAATCAATATTTCAAATATTAGGTGGTATATTAGGTCCATTCACGGAAGTACATCTAAGTAAAAATAAAATTTAATTAACCTTGTTCAGTTGGATTTGATTTCCTAAAAAACATTTGAAATAATATTTTTTTTTAATAAATTTAACCAAATGTATTGCGTGTGTCACCAAGTAAAAACAATATACAAGTGCACAAAGTGACTATGAAACAAAATGTTTTTTTTAAATGTTATGATTACGATACGATATGACAATATAGCACAATATCGAAACTCATTGAGAGAGTATTGATGGTTTTCAAAAATCGCAGTCGTAGATGAAATAGAAGCCACAAATTGCCTCATCATAACATTTTTCACTCGTTTATAACTTTCTAAATCGCCATTTAAACATTGAAACTTTTTGCCTCTTTTTTGTGAAATTTCATATTCATAGAGAAAAAAAAATTGGTCACTTCATCCTAAAGTTTGAATAACGTATGAAATTTGCATCGTTGATTTTGAGCGCACCAATATTTTGATTTACTTGTCCAATCTAAATATTATTTCGATTAATCCGACTGTTTAAATTATAAACATTATTTATAAAAACAACAAATCACTCAGCTATCGCAACGAAATATATTTAACCAACAAAAATTCGAGTTAGAGTAGAAATATTTTTTTCAGTGTTGTGCCTCAGGGTTTAGATAACGCTTTTTTTCCATTTAGGTTCATCTGTGTCACACATCATATTCATCTGTTCTCCTTATGCAATTATTTATAGCACACAATGACAAGAAAGTCACAACTTCGTTTTTTTGCAGGGGCACACTCTCTCACAGTTCTATTTCAAGTTAAGGTGTTTACGTCCTCGCCCCTCTACCGCCTTTACCAATAGACTGTGACGGTCCGAGACCGTCAACTTGATTAATGATTTTTTTCATTCTCGTACACTTGCCGCATGACATTAATAACAACACTTATTTCTCTATTTGCTTTCGACCTTTTTCTGTATTCTTTCGTAGACCATTATTCTGTAATTGGACTATTCTATTTATTGCTAATGAATTTCTATTTTTTCTTATCTGCAAGTTTTGAACTTATTTTTCCTTCTGTAATGATACGTTATTATTTCTTTTGTTATATAATATTCTTATTCTATCCAAAAAGGACCCTCTGCCCTGAATTCCTCCTTTCAAATTTTATGATTTATGACTGCTCATATACTGCTGTGGGCAGCCGGCTCACTTCATGCATTTCTTTCACAGATTTCGAAATATGTGAATAAATAAACTCACTCGTAGCATTTTCGCTTTAATTTTCCATTTGCATTCTTGTTATGGCATTCTATCTAGTTGTCTATATAAAATTATTTTGATAATAATAATTTCAACATTTTTTTAATACTCTATATATAACGCGCCAGTCCTGTCCTTCGCAATATTAATAACTAGCTGACCCGCTCGCTTCGCTGGGTAATTTTGATTTATAAATAAAATGGCGAAGGATTTACGGAATGCGAAAAATGAGTAGCTTCGAATCATTTACAAATCATCCTTCATGGAATGGTCCCAGTCCCATGTCTATACGTTTAGTAGTTTTTACGTGATTGGCGAACAAAGACATCCTATTTTCATTATATATGTATAGACTAGTGTATAACATTTGAGTGACGACGATATCATCGAGAAATATCAACTTACCACTACTGTGTTATAATACACCATTACTTTTGAAAGCACTTTATAAATATTACAATACAGCTAGGCAGCTATCGTGTAATATTTTTGAAAGCATTGTCACATTTATTTGAACCATATATTTCCTATTATTTGACAGATATTATGTATTGCCCTTCATCTCACTTGTTCGCAAATGTAGATATATTTCCTTGAACTTCTGTTTTTTATACCATATTTTATTATAATTTTCAAATAATGACTTTAAAAATACAAAACAGGGCTACATGTGAAAGATTGAAGATTCCTAGACTTCTATAAGTTTTCTTGTAAAATTTGTGCAGAATCTTATAATATACATTTTTTTATTATGCTCCTAGCACAATAGCACAGCGGCGCTACGCAACACTTCTTTCAGGTTAATCAACTTAAGGTGCCATTGTGAGGCTGCCTATCTATCATTTTTCAGTTATTTGACTGAAAGATACAGGTCATTAACTAAAGATAGAATGGACGACAAAAAAAAATGTACTACCCTATTAAAGCTTGAAACACGTGATACAACTCGAAAGGGATAAAACTGCACCTTAAGATAAATAGTTTTCATCTTAATGCCCATATTGAGAATTGCGATATGCGAACCGCACATATCGCAATTGCATTAAAACGTTTATAACGCGTAACAGAACAGTAGTCAGGAGGTGAGAGTTTGCAACTCTGGCAACCGCAAACACACCTAAATTGATATTTAGTGTTTTGAGTATAATTTTGTACCCACATCGTTCTCCTTTTATGGCTCTGTCTTTATCGAGGATGCAATTATATGCATAATAGCAACATCTACATAACTTGAACTCGATATTATATGGAACACATATGCGCTCAATGGAGACTAGCTTTGTTGGAAGATAGTTTTATCACTATCACTGTGATGTAGATCACGGTTTCGAACTAAAGTTCAAAACTAATTTCATTGCAGTTTCGGCATTATGATATAAAATGTTTGATACTGACCGTACAGTTTTATCTTCTGTGCAGATGGTAGATTGGCATCATAAAAGAAAACCATTTTCTAAATAAATGTTAACCATACATAACATTTTAAAATTTGTCGACGCAAAACTATACAAAACATATAAATTTGTACACTTATTTAAACCTTTTCTCAGTTGATTTCGTTTTCTATTATTATATTTTTAAAAAATTGTTTATAACTAATGAACTATTCAAGCGAATCAGACGAAGCTCTTTGTTAGTTCTTCAAAATTTATTTTTTAAGATCTTATTTGACTTGTCATTTGTTAACTTTTTTATAAGGTACAAATAATTCTTGACTTTTTTAAAAGAAATTAAAACCAGCTGTCTGCCTGGTGTAAAAACTCTGATTTGATGTTTGTGTCACAAATAGTACAGTGATGCATCTGAAAATTGTCACAAAAATGAAAAATATTCTAAGCGTTTCTCTACTTCATTAAATTACGTACCATAAACATGTGTATGAAACACTTATTATGTTTTTCATTGGGAAAACAGTTTTGCCTTCCTCTTCCATGTAATCCAATAACCGGACATCGCGTGACGTGGCCGTGTTTATGTCTGACGCTATAATAAGGAACAATACCCTGTGACCTTTGACCGCCCGTCCACCTTCTCGGGTTACGTTACACACAAGACCCGCACAGAGTACATATAAGCATAATAATTTCACACGGCCGATAAAGACGTTGCTTTCGTTCGGGCAAAGGGATCCGGCCGAACTGGATACCGAATCTCATGAATTTCAAGAGTCCCGACCCTGTGAAAAGAAATTGTTCAGCGCTGACCTTCTGACAAATCCCAGGGCGTGACGTTAGGTTCCTTCACCTCAGGTCTCGACTGTATTTACAAATTTACAATATTAAAGTCGTGAAGGATGTTCCGTTTTTTTTTTTTGTATTCAGCTATGCTTTAGGCCATTTGATCGACTGTTTTGTGTATTACTCAGAAAAAGAACAACATAAATTATTTGAAAAAAAAGTAATTTTATTAATAAACAGAGTAATAAAAAGAACATATTTTATTTCCTTGATATAACTTTATAGTTTAAATGACACAATAATATGAAGAAAAAAAAAACGTTTTATATAAGTGTGAGATAGTCACAGGGACAAGACAGGGATACTGTCTTTTTCAATTAAGTATTTTTTTATTGAAGTGAAACTTCTAATGCGACTTCCAACAAGGTTGCGTTAAACACTTAACGCTACCATGGAGGGGGTATGAAAGCACTGTTGCGTTAAACGTTCAACGCTCCTGGGGAGGGGGAATAGAAAAAAAGACAGAGCGAGAGTGAATGCGTGCCACTCGAACGCATGCGCATAGTATACCTGTTACATACCAGCGCGAGCGTTAGCAACGAGTAGCGTCCAATATTCCAACGCAAGAGGGAGAGAGAAAGAGAGTGAGTCGGTAGATTTCGTCTCGTAATTGCAACGTGCGAGGAAAAACGCAATTTCTACCCCTTCCTATTTTCATTTCCACATTACGAAGTTTCACTTCTTACGCGCGGAGGGACGCCACGCACTATTTTTCCTTGTGGATTTAAAATTTGAAATAATAATCAGAAAAATCACGAATCATTTTGCCTTCTATTATATAAAAGACGTCTATTAACAAAGCACGTGTATTATAATTAAGAGCTTTCTGTGTGAACTTACGTTTATGTGTGCTTGTATGCGTCTAGCTATCTTCTTTTGTCTAGTATTGTTCAATTAAAATCTGAAATTTGCGTACAAAAGTGATTAAAGTATAGCCGTACCTAATTGAAAAGGTATAAGACCGAATTAATGAATTACTTGTATTTAAAACAACCTGCAAATACATAATAATTTCACAAATTTATTTTGCAATCTTCACAATCCTATGTTCAAAGGCACAATGCTTTGTGAATATTTAAAGGTTTAGGCATGTAGAAGGTTTGTTATTTCCAGCGAGCGCGGAGAGTCAGGTGCGAGAGATATCTGAGAGCAATCTACTTACGTAACACGAGGGACGCTTTTGACCCGGAGCAACCTGTTTTAAGTAACATGACTTTTAACTTTGCGACCTATCTCGACTTTGCAGAGGAAGGTTTTAGCTCTAATAGAATTCACTCCCATAAAATTTGGAGACGCAAAACGCTTTTAGTATATAACTGTTTCAAAGGTTAGCCTACAGAAAATTTTACTATGAAATTCCTTGTAGTGAAACTCTATCTACTCAATATCTAGAAACAACATTACAACAAAAGAAGAATATAATTACTAGCATTTCGAAAAGAATTGGAAATATTATGTATTTTACTTCGTCTTTTTTCGCACTTCTTTTTTATATTGATCGATGAAAGTAAATAGTTAGAGTTTGACCTATATATAATAAGTACATCTTTTGTAGTAATCCCATCCTAGACTCAAACTCAATCACATTTTACACCTCGCTCTTAATCATGGTCTCGATCCCATTGACATTTCACGATTTTTTCATCTAAAAGAAAATGTTACGTGTCCGCTACGACTCGCAATTTGAATTCACTCTTTAGAATTTTATTTTTTTGTAATATATACAATAAGCAAAAGGGCTAAATAAACGCATAGCTTAAAATATCGAAAGCATTTATATACTTTTATTCATGTTTATTTGTTTTGATTTAATGAAGAATATTAAGTAATAAGCCGTGTTATATAAAAGGATTTGATTCTCCGAAACTCCATACTAATGGATTGGTAATATTGGCAATAACTTATCGAAAGGTTAATTAATGTACCTGCGTTAAAAATAACAACCTACAAATCAGCAATCGAAGAAAAATACATACGTTCAGTATAAGATGCATGAGTATATTTGCGTGGAAAGACAACATAACGACGTCACTTCCTGTTAACCCTCGATTTTGTCCCCCATTTCCCTAACACCTAATTGTTATTAAATCTAACACCATGGACTGCATACCAAAACAGATTCTCAATTAGTAAACTTCAAATATTGCAGTCGCATTCAAATCGAATCTATAGACAGCCGCCGAATGAGAGGTTTATTACGAACTCTTCCAACATTCCATATAATTACAAGTTCGCGTTGCAATTGCACCTACAATACGTCATTACGCTATGCGTAGTCGCGGACTGTCAGCGGCCAATTATTGTACGCTAGTCGCGGATTGCACGCTGCAGTGCATCGTCGGCAGGCTGCGAACGCGGAATTAAGTGTGGACCGTAATTACAAATCCACGTTGAAACTCGCAGCGATCACGCCGACAGTCGGCTACGCCTCTGTGTCCGTATGAATTAGTTTGCAAATATTGCAAATACTGCGAATGTTGCAAATATGCAAATTGCGAAATTAAACGAAAATTGCCAACAGTCGCGCACGTTTTCACAGTTTCTCGACAATTGGGTATATTTTGTCAAGTGTTAAAATTCGGCCAATAATTATATAATTTTCATAAAAATAACAAGTTATTCAATATTATTGTTTCTTGTAATGTGTATTTATTAATTAGACTTATTTTTATTACTATTATTTCTTAAGGATTTGCTAGACTCTAAAAATGCATATTTCTAAGTTACGAAATTAAGCTACAATCTCTTCACAAATGACCAATGTTTTTTTATATTCCTCTTAGCAACTTAAAAGCACGATGTACAAAATAAATACCTTTTACAGTACAATTACTACATTTGCCAATGAAATGATACAATGAGGCCAGTTTATACTTACAATTTATTGCGCAAAGAAAATTACCTAATTCTACGTAATTATTAGCTTTTCATTTCCTATTTTATCTTATTACACGCCAATACAAATCGCCTCATATGCAAGAAATTTTTGTGCGCCCGTGCGTTATTGGTTAAAAAAATCTTTGCTGCTGTATAAGGCCCTGACCACACTGCGAAATAAAATTCGCGCGGAAATAAATCTGCTCAGCATCGCGTTAAGCTTGTATCAAATCGCAGTTTTTTTCCGCACGATTTTAATGGCAGTGCAGACAAGCCCTTAGGCCCTGTCTGCACTACGATTTTTGACTGCTCAATTTTTTCTCGCGAGTCTGTAGGACATTGAATCTTATGAAAGTAGCCGCACCAGCGATACAAATTAAACCGTGTTGTGATGCAAATTTATTTCCTCACGAATTTTATTTTTCAGTGCGAACAGGGCCTAAATCATGAATATGTTTACTCTTAAACTTAATAATTACGAAAACAAGAGACGTATTGGCTTAGAAGGCTTTGAACTGATAGGTACCAAGGGTGACCCTAATCACTTGCCAAACAGTTTCTCAATCTGAAATAAAAAGACTGTGGAAGGGTAAGCGTAGAACTAAATTACAACAAAGGAAATCTATGGAATGATTTATTATAAAAATCATTATGAAGGGTTCTAATAGCAATTTAAACCAAAACAATTATCTTCAATTTTTTTTTGTTATTCTGTCTCCATGTTTGTACACGTAACATCCAAGAACTACCACACAGAGTTGGATACCTATTTCACAGTTGTATTGCTCAAGCTCTAACTTAAAATCTGATGCTTATTTCTCCTTTATATGCCGTCTAGGAATCGAATTGTCTACACATATAATGGTACTGTAACTAACCGATGTCTGTACTAAAGAAATATTTATAATAAAAACTAATATTGCAGGTGTTTATAATTGCAATAGACGACAAACCAATGGTTTTTATTTCTTCACGCATCACGCAAAAACTACTGCACGGAATCGAATTCGGTTTTCGTCGATGTGTTTCCGGACGTCTTTACAAACGTATAAACGACAACTTTATAAACGTTGCATGTTTCATCTCGATTCACCGCTTAGAAGCCGAGTTCTATACAAAAAATGTTAAACTGCGAACTGTAACTGAATATAGGAAATCGTACAGACATGGAGTTCTAACTTCATGTCTGTTTGTATTTAAGCCGCGTTATACTCTCTTAAGAGTATTATTACATTTCTTCAGTAGTGGTAGTCGCGCATCAGTTAAAGTATAAGATTGTGTGAAATGCGGGTACTGTAAAAATTTGCAATTGACGGTCCCTTAAGTACAGAAAATCTGGTCATTTAATTACTTTGGCAAGTTTAAGATATGGTTTATATCCTTAGATGTCATGAAACGCAACATCTGTGTCAGGCTGTCTGTCCGTCTGTGTATCTATTTGTGGACTTATAACTCAAGAACCAACGGGTCAATTTAAATAATTCTTTTTTTTTTTTAGTGTGGAAATACGTTAAGTGACCACGTTTTAGTACTATACACTAACTTTGTCTACGCTTTCGCTTGCGTAAAGATATAACGCATTTCTTACTGTTTGTACCGATCGGTCATTGGTAGCAGCAATATCAAAAAGAGAGAATTAAGATGAACATCTGTACTTGGTTAAAATCGCAGGCGTGAATGAAATAGGGATGAAAAGCGACAGCGAGATCATTTCGTAATAGAATATCTTAGAAAGAGTAATTATTATTTTGGAACAAGAGTATGAGTTCCTATAGACCCATTTTATTTGAATTGGATCGAAAGTGGAATCAGAATAGAGATCGCGGGCGAGAGCATAATCGGGTTTTGATCGTGATACGGGATCAGAATCGAGAGTAGAACTAAACTCGGAATCGTGAGCGAGGTCGCGACAGATATTAAGAGCGGGACCGCGATATATAAAGAAATATATTATATCATGATGATGTTTATAGTTCGACATCCATGAAAAATATTTCAATCAATTATATTTATATATTTAACAGAATTATTGTTTTTTTTTTATAAATATCAAATGTGATAATAATAATATTTTTTCTTAATATATGTCTGCCCATATTATAATCTCATAAGTGCCTTATTAGTACGATAGAAACAGTTTAAGTCCAGAAAATCACTTCACTTTGACATAACGAGAGTAGAGCACAACTTAACGCTTCAAGTTATGAGTCATGTAAAATCTTACCTAATCAGTCGCAAATTAATTAATGAACTGTTTGAAATCAAACCTTTAAAATGTTTTGTACATAAGTTATTTAATTAATGTTGACTTTAATTGTAAATCGTAATGACAATCATTTTAAATTTGACATACTTTCGAACGTATGGGAGTAATAGGAAGTTGGATGTTGGATATATAATAAATGGAACCGGTGAATAAAAGATATAAAATTAGTATCAACTCGCACACGTGATGCAACCATAATTATCTTTCTCAGGTTAACGCGCTGTTTAATAACGTGTTACATATTATTTAGTGTACATCAAACGCCAACTTAACGCTATCAGCCGCTGTAGTGCTACAGCTTTATTCGACGTGGGTGTCAACCGCTGAAAGTTCTCATTATTTTTTTTTAATATGGCGACCGTAGGCTAAAGTTACAATCTAATAAGTTTCGATAGAACTCTTTAATCTATTGAACATTATCTATCACGTGTAATATTTGGTACATAAAGCAAAAAATAATTTCATATGTCTATTGATCCAATGGTGATGTCCTTACAGTGCTTTGCGTTAAATTTAAATCTTTGCGTATTTGAAAATAAAAATTTACTTCTACATCTAGATCGATCGCCCAAATCATTGAAACTTGATTCACTGAACTCCAATCATGCGAATTGCACTTAGTACAATTTTATAAAATAAGACCAGCCCTTCACCCAGCCTAATGACCTAGGTTTTCATCTTAAAACGCTGGTTAAGTGAAAAAACATGTCACGCACGACAACACAGCTAGCTGTACACGGTACGAGCAAAACATACACATAACGCCGGCTATATTATGAGTACTAGGCATCGCACGCCCGCAGCATTTCACTTCTTTGATGTGAATTTGCTGAGAGCTTTGTGCTTTGTGCGGGACCTTTATTATATCCTACCGTCCCCTCTACACGCCTTTGTGAGGCGCGTAGTGTGTAAGCTTTTAATCTCGTCGCGACAATAAGCTAAGCGTTACTGAGCTATTGGTTTGTTTAACCTTAAGTGAAACTTCTTTATGCACACGCCGAGAAAAGGAAGAGCGAGCCTGCACACTTATAGTGTTGCAACTGAATGCGGCAAAAGGAAATGGTGTAATAAAAATTACGGATGAAAACCTTTATATTGTAACGCAATTTTTAATTTGTTTGACTTGCATACGGATATATTCTAATACTACGGAATTCACATCTGCGTAAAAAGCATGGTTTTATAAAAGAGCTACAGAATACTCTCTATTACTTACCTGCTTTAATTTTAATGAATTTTAATCATCATTATTTTCAATAATTAAGAATAAAATAATGTGCAGTCAACTATATTATCGTGTGTTTTTGTATTTCAATTCAAATAAAATCTTGAAGTTTGCGAAGCGATTTTCTTTTCTGTGTTGATCAATATTAATGTCGACCAGTGTAAACTTGATAAACATTTGATGTCCGTCGGAATGCATAGAAATAGAAAGCGGAAAAAGATCTTCGAATTTTGTGAAATTGCAAGGAGTGAGACGAGATTCTCATGTTCCGTTTATATTTTTGTGACAGACCGGACGCACGCGTATGGAGCGCTTAACAGCCCGTTTTTGATTTTGCTGATCGCTTGATTATTTCGCAGGAGCAACGCCTCACCAACTGAAATCGTCGACATAATACCTCTGCACACTGTGTGTCTATAAAGGTACAGAACTTCGCTTCTGATATGCCGACACGTATGCTATGTACTAAAGTAGACTAAGTGCAGTACTGGGTAGGTGCAGGTGTATGCATTTTTTTTTAGTTTTCTCCTTGCGGAGAGAGGGGATAAAAAACCTAATGAGCTGCCACGCACCCATGTGTGTAGGGTGTGTCCGACTTTCACGGATCAAAAACCCCTGAGGCAATATATTGGATGGCTGCTGTCCGTAGCCCCTATAAATTGGGGCTTTGAGGACTTCATCTATCGCGGCCGATCGGCATGGGATGCCGTCGCCGCGTGATTATCCTATGGATACCACATGGTGGGCATCTCGGCATAAGAAATCACGGGGAGATTCCCCTTGGGTTGAATCTCCTAGCAGGGTGCCGGGAGTGCGGGGAGCGCACCGGTTGGGTGACCGTTTAAGGTCGTAATTTGGGGGTGTCTGCGCCTAGACCTCTGACATATCTTTATTGATATATCGGTGAGCTCGTCGGGTGGGTCTGAAAGAACATTCCGTGGGATTCGGATGAAATGATGTAGGGGGGTGCCTCGAAAGATATGACTGACTGTAATAATGGATTCGGGTGATTTGCAGATACGTCGAAGAATTTTTTCGACATATCTTGCATGTATTTGGAGATCGTGGGAAGTTTTAGATCCCTATGAATTATGTCATTCTGGACGTTCTAGGGTGCGCCGGAGGCTTTTCTGCAGGAGTTGTTTTGCAGAATCTGGAGTTGGTAGAGTGCGTTTGGGTCAGCGTGGGCGAAGACTGGCGTATGGCGTACACCCTCACCGGCCGTATGCATACTTTGTAGAGTTTGCATTTATTCCTAAGGCTCATTTTGCTATTTTTACCGATCATACCGCTAAGACGTAATGGGTATGATTGAATATTTTTCCTGACACGCTTGATGTGACCTTTGCAATGTAGATTTTTGTCAAGCGTGATTCCTAAATATTTATATTTGTGATGCCACGAAATAGGTGAGTTACATATACGGAAAGTTGGAGACTTGTATGGTACAACTTCTTTCTCTTTGATTTTACTATAGTTGAAGGAGATGACTGCTGATTTTTCAGAGTTTAGTTCAATTCTCCAAGTTTGGAACCAACATATCAGTTCGTCGATGGCTTTCTGGAGGCGAGGAGTAATTTGACGAAAGTTGCTACTGCGCAAGGATAAGGCGGTGTCATCGGCGAAGAGCGCGAATTGGACGCCTGTTTGTGGACGCGGAATGTCATTTGTGTACGTGGAGTACAGCAGCGGGAAGAGTGTGGAGCCATGGGAAACTCCGGCTCTAATCAGTCTTTTAGCAGATGTGCTATTCTCATGCCGGAAGGAGAAGTGTCCGTTCATTAGGTATTAATGGATGATGAAGATGAGACGATCTGGGACTTGTAATTGATGGAGTTTGTAAATTAGGCCTGCGTGCCAAACTTTGTCGAATGCCTTTGCGATATCGAAGAAGACTGCTACGGTTTTACGTTTGCGTTTAAAGTCCTTCGAAATGTGTTCGACTAGTCGAAGGGCTTGTTGGGGGCATGAGTGATTTGGTCTGAAACCAAACTGTTCGTTGATGATGATTCTTTTTTAGAATAACTTTGTCAAAAAAACCATAGTCGATGAAGTAACCGTTTCTGAGAAAAATAGCCTAGAACGTAAATGTACTAAATACAACCCTAGCGGTTAGTAATACAAACGCACTCCCATTCCCGACTACTGCGTCATGCAATGCTTTTATGCGACAGCGCCACCAGTGTGTAGCAAATACGCTCCGGGCACGCCCCGTCTGCACGCGGTTAACCATCCGACGCGCGACTTTAGAGGTTTAGGTATTTTGTTATAAAATGTTACGTTAACGATATTGACGTTTTTGATGTAAGATTGTATGTGATTAACATTGAAATGCTTAATAACAATTCCTTTCACTGCTATCGAATATTCAAACGTGATTTATTGTTGGGGACTTTGCAGAGGTGACATTACTGCGGCTCTAAAAGTTTATAGTGAAACTCAACCTGACAGCAACCTGCGAGTCCACGAGTAATATTGCGTGCTGTTTATCCTTTACGCGATAGTTTCCCTGCATGTGGAAAACTGCAGACTGTAATGATACCGGCGGCAATCTTTACATCAATGACATCAAGTACAGGTAAGTGACTAGATAAGATCTATAAAAAATATTATTTTTTCTATTATACATGTATATATATAACATATTTTCAATTACATATTTTAGTTATAGTTACTTTAATTATATATATAAAGATTATGATTATTTGTGAAAAGATGCATGATCTATTCCATCCTGTAATCTATTACGCTGAAAAGTCACTTACTGCCGCTAAATTATTTTATTATGGAATAATCTCACTTTTACCCTTGTTTCCCATTCCAGTCTTGTGCGCAATTGTAATGCCGAACCGGCGTTGATCTTGATCTATTGGACATTTAAAGTGATTACCAATAACCGTCGGTATAAAAAAGTAAGGAGTATTTTATTGTTAATTCTCTCGAATCAATATTTAATTCGTTGGATAGGAACTCTCAGCAGAAGAACAGACTCGAGGGTGTGCGATGGGTTGCATGCTACATATTGATGCATGTAGCTGGGAAACGTCTAATTATGGATTTGCGCGATTTTACATCTCACACAATAGAAATGTCAGTGAAACAAAAGAAATATGCAAAGGTCGTACCATGTGGAAATCTGGGGTGGCCGCTTACCGTTCTGATAAAGAGGAGTAAATATATAATAACAACAATAAATACAAAAAAGAAATCAAACCAATGTTTTTCGATCTATAAGTACTTACCAAAAGAAAACTATAATCAGAAGAAACAGAGAGACAGATAATGTATAATGTCTAAGGATTTTAAAACTCGTGGAAAAACCTAGGTAGATTTTAATGGTAACCGTAAATTTCGTTATACCTTGGTTTGGATTTAAGATCTATTGTTTCTAATTTATATTTCCGAGAAATACAAACGAATAAATGGTAAATAAGTCTTCGCATAGCTGTAACAGTGTAGTTAAATTTTCATTAATATACTCGAAATACGAAAAAAATATGAAATATATATGAATGTATATATCTACATACACTAAATTGTTAAAAAAATGCACATTTACGACTTTGTTGTACCTTTTTATTATAATCATATTGATCTCAAATTTTGCGCATTCTAATGACAATACAATTATATGGTAAGTACCATTCAGTCGATCTCATAATGGAAGAATGATCGATGGAGCCCTTCGATCACTACACTAGGCATCATAAGTTACACGGAGCAAGGCCAGGGCTATTCATTGGATATTGTAAAACTGTCTTACTTTCGAATTTTCGTAATATGTTCATACATGTTAGTGCCACATACACATGTATACATATAATCCACGCTATTGTTAGCCGAATGTAAACCCCTGCCATCTGAGTCATTAATTTTTGGAATCGACAAAAGTGAATAAAAATATATGAAACTTATTTTGTACCCCATATACCTAAACGTACCGAGCAATGCCACCGCACGTATACACCTCGCATCGTTTATTTAATCAATAAATATCCTATTATTGCAGCTCGTTCTATCGAACCAATAGGTCATTCGAAAGTCATATGCATACGACTAGATTACCTCTAGCCTTCAGGTAACCCAATTGATATAATCAGAGACTCTCTCTAAAATCATGGCGACGTTCAAATTACGTGATAAGTACTGATAACTTAGTGAATAATATTCTTATTGTACTTAATATATAACTAATAGCCTTCAAAGACATTTCCATCGCTTTTCGAATAGTTTTATGGCAACCAGCAGAATCAATAACGATTCCTAACATTCGTTTTCTAAAAAGACCTTTGCCGTGACGTTAAGTTACTAAAACCGTCGAACGTCAAATCTGTACCAATCTTCTAATATTTCACAAGATTGAGAGCGAAATGCGATTATTTTGAAAATCATAAAAGTTTTTAAAGTAATCGGAACTATTTCGATTTCACATAAATCTCATGCGTGAAACGTGCACGAACTATGTAACATTTCTTATTCACAGTTTTTACATGTAATTTGAGTTCTTGCAACCTCATAGATTGCTTGCCGATCGAAAATAAAGACGCGTGCACATAACAATAATTCTTAGTTAACAGAATTCTGTTTAGGCTTCTCAAACGATTTCAAAGTAACTTTTTGTTAACTACACATTAACTCGCTTATTTGTCGGTCATTTTATTTACACTAATGCATACATAAAACTTACAAAAATGGAAAAAGTAGCTATGTCGCTACATTAAAAGCGTGTATACAGCTGTGCTACACGAGAATCGCGACTCCGACTTGTGCCGTTTTTATTTTCATAGCGTCAATTCCGTTCACGGCGACGAGAAAATCCCTGCGAGCGGAAGGGTCGAAAGCTGGCCTTCCGCCGGTTCCGCTCGTAGTTCCATCGTAATTAGCGCGGCGGGCGGTCCGCGCTTTGCGTTTGATTACTGGCAGTTACGTCGGGTGTCAGGTTGATTGTCCCGCGCCGATAATAGATTAGTCTGTTTATTGGACAGGCGACACGGACGGCCGGCTCCCGGTTGGCCCGCTCCGGTTCCGGGCCCGGAGCGGCGCCGGACGAATCCCTCGATCGATATTTGCTAGGCAAATGATCCGACTCTTAACACCTGTGAACCTTTTTTGAATACTTTTTTTTTATTTCTTTTTATGACTAATTTTAATTATGTCAGCCTCTTGGAAGTTCAAGTAAATAAGTACACTACACCATAAAGAAATAGTGCTAGAAAAGAATGTCCTCATATGACAAGTTGAGTACATCGATATGCCCGTTAAGTGACTACGTTTCAGCATCAAAGGACAAATGTTTCAAATGGTAAAACATTGACTACCTTGCAGAATAACTCTATCTGTTAGGAAAACAGTTTTGTCAACATTACAGTGTGCGGTCTTGCATTTTAAATAGGAAATGATCTTTCAAATTTACATGAACGTGATTGAGGTTTCACTCAGAAGATCTCGGTTTAGCACCAACAATGACTGTGAACTATGTAATTTACTTAAGAGCGGTTGGTGCTTTTAAAAGTTCATGCTGGTTTAGAAAATAAGAATTTGAATACGTTTCAACTGTTATCTCATGATTTAACATTTTTCAAAGTATTTCTATTCATGTACTAGATCACAACAATCATGCATTACGTGTACGTGATCACGAAGTAACCGACCATGAAGGAGGCGTGCCTATTAAAGATTTACTTGTTCTAGTCAGCGTCTATTTATATAAAACCTTGAAAGTGACGGGATGAATTCCTATTCATCCAAAGACATTCTTTCATTACACGATGTTTCTTAAATTTCAATTATCGTGTCCTTAGGCGCTGAATGATTAAGAAATTCTGATCTCAATCCTGTTATACTTCAATTTAAGGTTAAAAACGGTGAAAGTTTACACGCCAATCGACAAGATATTGGAATGTGGAAGGGCCATGCTGTGACCACATCGGTTGCGACACAAAAATGTGCCGGTTCGTCTCGTGAGATACTATCGAAGAATACAAACATAAAGTAGCGGCTTCCATTGTTGCGTTTCGTCCAATGTGCAAATATTCCGGTGGCCCACTCTCCCCGCCATCAAATATCTATTTCTTCCTAAGAAGCCGGCAACGCACTAGTGACTCTTTTAGGGTTGCGAGTGTGTATGGGCACCGGTAACCGCCTACTCTTTTCTGACTCATACGGTCGTCTGCCTCTTCAAATGTCATAAAAGAAACGCATTTAATTGAACCGTAAATCGATTCCAGGACCACACTCGTCTACACATGTTATCTGTTACCTTAATTGAGATATAATTTCAATAAAAATAATTAATTTACAATATTTTGTTAATACATGATTATTGTAAGGGCGATACAATAATAACCACGATATTTTATCAATATATTGTACTATTTAAATGATTAAACAATAGTAATCATTCGGTGGACGAACTCTGCATAATGTAACAGCATTCGACGCATACAAATTATATTTATAATAATTACAATAAATTAACCGTTTGTCGCCCCCTTAATTAGATGGATAAATTAGAATTTAGCAGCCACTGTTTTCTATCCGAATTCCGCTCTCGCTCTGCATTACAATCCCTGTCTCGATGGCAATCTTCGTCCTCTCTAAGGTATTTCTGCATTGTTCTGGTATTTATACATACTTTTTTAAATCCAAAATATTCTATGTTATAGAAAATAATCTACCTCTACACAATTTTTTATCACTTCCGACTTAAAATATATTATCAGTTTGCTTTGTTTAAAAAATAATTTTAATTTGGTTCAAAAGCCGAAAAATACGTGTAATCATCGAAACCACCTTTCTCTACCTAAAATTACACACAATCAAATTAACCACAGCCTTACCCGGTGGTAATAGGTGCCGACGGCCGACTTGCCGCATCGATTTTAAAACAATTACCACTGAACCATTAACACGGTAGCCGTAATGGAAAATACGATGTTTCATGACATTTCCCATAGTGCGGTGTACCTACGCGCTTTATTCCTGAAAAATATTTAATGCGGGCCCCGCGCTCATAAAACGTGAAACTTCTGTATAATAAAAAGTTGTCCGTGGGCCGGCGCCGCGCCCCGGGCGAGGCCGCGGCCGCTCTGTATGGAGTGTGAAAACAAAACATGAAATATTTAATTAAAATCCTTTGTCTCTTATCTAAAACAAATGTTTATTAGGTTTTCTAGAATCCCCCTTTATACCGTGGATTTGTGTCCGTCCTCTGACACAATGCTTGTTTATTTAATATTAATTATTAGCGAAATTTCCAGTTTAACGACCATGCTTTTGTGTGATGTTGAAGGAAAAGACGTAAAGATTATGTAGCACATGTTTTTTATTGCAATCGCATTGTTAGTGTGTTACAGGTATGGTCGACGGTCACGCCAAGTCCAGGGTCGCCTATCACGGAAATCGAGACGCGGTATTTATGGTAGTTGTGTGATAATCTCTGGAATGATATTAACAACTAAACATATATGTTGTATTAACATCAAATTATGACAATATAACATACACGTACTGATTTCCGTGGATGGTCTTGGAAAAAAAGCAAAGCACACTTAAGAGTTTTATGTAAATAGTGTATCGAAAATCATGCAGAGTTAACCATAAATTTCATATGAACTCGATGAAAATGTAACCGCTTCTATACTATGGTAGAACTATGACGAATATATGTTTGTACAGTGAAGACAGTTTAGAAAATGTGTTTATATTAGTTTAATATGACCTCTCTAAATCCAACACAATATTTTTTTTGTAATATCGTCTGTTTATTTGATTGATTGTTTGTTTGACTTTTTAATAGATATTTTTTCGTATAATAGATTCCAGTCGTACATTTAAAAACTGGTATGATTTTTACCGCGCTTCATTCAAGGGGCCCGGAAGTATTTTTCATTTGTTAATAAAAACTACAATTTCTCTCCACCCATTGAAACTAGCTTGTATGTGTATTTGACATTGAAATTCATTTTACAATGGTTCTCATATTTTTTTATTAGATATCCATTCCCATTTCTTGTAGTATGATAAAACGTAATTATACCAATCTTCAAATCTAACCGCATACAAAAAAAAATCGTGTAAATCTATAAATTTAGATTAAATAATTTATTTTTGAATCCTTATATCGATAAATTCATTGAGAAAATAAATGTTCCCTAAAAGAATAAGGTTTCATGATTTTCACAAAACTAAATCTACTACATACAAAAGTCCACGTGCACAAAATCACACATTGAAGCTATACCTAATATAAGCCCATCTATTTCAAAATACAATTTTTGTAATTGAACATTTACTTGTTTATTTATTTCCGGATAACTTTCAGTTTCTTTACAAAGTTTTTAACTTTACAATAAATGTGACAAATGGATACTTCGCCATTAATTTTTTTTCTCCGAGCATCGTTGTATAATATTAATTAAGATCGTATATTAATAGCGCCGTAATATTAATTCATATCATAATTCTGAAAAAGGATTTGGTACACTCGTCAACTCTTTATAAACATATAAGCCACAAAATATTTACGATTTCCACTTTTACATCACATTATCGAAAATGCAAAGCCGTTTATAATTTTTTGAGCTAGTGAAATCTCTTTGACGATCCCTTCAGAGAGCTTTCTCGTTTCCTACCCGTTTCTGAGAAGGGTTTTCTTGAATATTTGAAGTAATTCACTGATCTTCTGGACCTTTTTACATTTCAGCCTACAAAATTAGTTCATGCTAAAATTTCTGAATTAAATTCTTACAAATCTAATGTTAAGTTAGAGAATTCTCTCTGAAAGAGTACGTACTTTCAGATGACATGCTTCAAAAATATCATTACAAACATCAGTTTCGTTAAAGAAATATTTTATAAAAGACAAATATCAATCAAAATAAGAAACACATATATTTCGCTAAAATTCATAAAGAACAATTATTTTCTTAATTATTAAATCAATTTTTTTTTTAACTACATCTTTTAATCTCCACATCACATCGACTAGACGTTTTACGTATAGGTACCATGATTAAAAACAATATGTGTATTTTAATGTAATGAAAAGCGATCCATATTTATTTTCCCTTTCTGCAAGTACATTTTATTTTCTGTCTTTTAGATAAGCATCTGCTTTGCAATCATATATCTATTTTTAAATCTTTTTACAATAAAACAAAATGTTAGATGTAGAATAAGCACGCCGTAGCTATTTCCTCTTTGGAGAAGTGGCAGCGACGAGTTCGAAAATTTTTATTGTATCCCTTCATTTGTGTTCACTTCCCAAACAAGACTCTAATTAGAAATCTTTTCCCTTTAATGGTGGCGTAGGGAAGTTATTGAAATTTCCAGAGTTTTACTCGACGAATATTTAAGGGAATCAAAAATCAAGGGAAAGTACCTATTGTAGTATGATTGTGTAACTGAATCGGCGAATAATAAAATATAACTTTTTTATATATTACTATAGTAGTTAACGTATAGATGTTTAGATATGATTTTTTTTGTAAGTAAGCTTTTGCGGTTCTATATTATTTTTATGTCACAAAAAATCTCTACAGAATTAAATTAGAAAAAAGTTCTTAAAATATTCAAGTTAAAACAGCATGCGCTCACACCTTCTTTTCTCAAATTTGACTGCCATTCTGCCGATTTAGATCTATATAATAAAATTTAGATCAAAATTTGGTCTGTACTTATACAATTTATTGAGACAAGTGACAAAAAGAAAATCTCGAAGGCATTTTCTCTCATAGCATTTAATGCGCGATCTGCGACCATCGTATTAAGCATCAGCCGCTGCATTATAAACAAGAGGCCCGGCTGCGCCTGGGCGCGCGCCCTCTTTATCAGCCCAACCCTCCTATCCGCGCATGCATAATTAAATCTCCGTGGTCAAATTAGCAATTTGGGCCCCGGCGAAACAGCACAAAGTTCACGTTTAAGCTTGTTTTTAGGAACTAATTCCTTTGGCACCCGACGTATTTCACGCTGCGATGAGTTCATGCATGCGCTCGCTCGGATTAGGCTTTAATTATTAACTCCAGAAAGCGAGAAGTGAAATTAACAATGAATCGAGTTATCGTATGGTTCTGCGTGTTGCAACGAAAGTATTGTAGGATAACGTTTCTATTTTTCGTCTGCACTATTTCGTACGGTTCCGTACGACCGAATAAAAAACGAAACCCCTATCGGATCGGTCGTGTGTCTGCCTGTCTGTTCGTTTGTCACAGGCAATTTGCTCTGAATCTTGTGGACCGTTTAATCAAATAGTTGGTGCAAATGTGTATTTCTGTGACGTAAATACGGACGTGTAACGAAATGAATTTTAAACATGAGATCACTTTTGGAGGCAAATTAAGAAATTTATTAAAAAGTTTTGCAAACTGTATCGTACGACATAGCAAATGAAACTGTTTCTTCTGAGGACCTCCAGTACACACGTTTTATGATTTTAAAATAAATTGTTTTATTTTAAGATAATAAATGTAAATTAGCCATACCCTCTTATCTCCAAAACTACCGAGCCTAAACTTTTGAAGAAACTATGGAAAATAGTTCTTCACATGTAGATTAAAAGAAAAACCTATAACGAATCTGTGTTCTTAAAATAACATGGTACATCTGTCAAGTCGTGCGGTTTTTGAGCCATCATCCAGAAACCAGATCAGTCAAATCAAATCAGCCAGAAACAGGAGAAAGGAAAGTTACATTACATAAACGCTATACATATTGCATGATTTTACATTTTTACTTTCAATGCGTTTGGGAATCCATATAAAAATAAATAACTTATTGTCACAACATAAATTTTAAAATTGTTGTGCCGTAAGCTTTTAAAGATTCCACACTCCAAATGTCACATTTTTAAAATTTAAATTTCGATCCATTTTCAATTCTGAAATGGTAAATTCGTAGCAGAGCCTTCTATATTGACGTTCTCTGAACTTGACTGAAATCAATTAAAAGCTACAGCTGTGTCGGCTTGCTTATGTTTACTCGTAGTACCGTTACAAATCATTAATAAATAACGAATTTTCGACATAACTCGAGAGAATCGAATAATTTTACATTCACTGTGCATAATTACAAATGTATTATTGTATTTAATAGGAATGGCTTGATTTATGTATCCATCGGTTGTGATTGTATTTCATCACTGCCTTCTGAGAACATTTTTAACAATAGCTAGAGGCGAGCAATTGATTTACTTACATTAATTAAGATGTATTATAATTTGAACTAAGGGATTGGTTTTCTTGTAAAATTTTATCCACGATCTGCCTAATCTGCTTTACCGGTCGCAATGCCGCATAATAAAATGTTTCTATCAAAATTGTATTAGTAGGTCTCAACTGTAAAGTAACTAACATAGATGCTTATTTCTAGTGTCAACAGTAATGATACCTAACTATTTATCCTTAATTACATAATCAGTGTTAAATACTTTATTTTTTTACCGTTCATTTTCGTTGATCGTACACAGTCAGCCAATTTTACCATTTTTTTAACATTAACCATTATATATCAAACGGTTGACGGTTAAAAGCAATGTTAATCGTGACGATTCATTATTTTTAATTTTTTTTTAACATTATAGTAAACAATCTCCTTATACTAAGGGAGTAAATTAGAAGAGAAGTTCTTTACATTTACATCATTCGAGATTCCTATGAAGCCTCGATTCCCTATTCGATAATCATCGAAATGGGATCTGATAAAGACAATCCATAACGTGAACCAGAGGACTGTATCGCTAAGTAAAACCCAAGTACATACGATTTATAAATGTAAAAAATAGAATATTTAAAACAGCAGGAACCGTGTGAAGTTGTTAGTATTGGGATCTACTTACATTCCGGTGCCATTTTCGGTATTTTTCCATGAACATGAACAGTCTTAGTGTAAAGGACTTATCTGATCTATTGGGTGTTTCTTTTTATTAGTACCTCGACCTTTCGCTTTCAACATGACCATTGTCATATCACATCTCGACCAATACCGAACAGTTCAGAGGTTTCAAAGTAACCTCAAATGTATTAAAATGTAAATTGATTATAAATATTCCTATTCAATTTTCGCCTCTTGGGGAATAACTCGTAATTAATTCATCTAGATATGAAGGAACTCCGAAAAATCTTATTACACAATGGGCGTATCATTTTTGTAATATACGACTTATGAAAGTCATTGAAGAAAACCTCCATGATATATCTCTATAAAAACGTACAAAAATAAAAATAAACAAACAGCAAACAGTACCAATAACTCAATAGACCCGAGGTAAGTCCATTTCGCAAATCCGAGTAGACGCCGCACAGATACAGTTAAATATCAGAGCGGCGCCTGCAGCCCGCAGATAAAGGTAATAGCGTATTGAATGGTAGGATTCCACGGAATATAGTTCCGATATTTTTGATACTTACAAATTTAAACCTTTTACATATTTAATATTATAATGCTATTTGTTTGTAGAAATGAAAGATTTCAAGCGATTCCATGAAACCATTTAAGTCTATGTAATGTTATTTATTAATATCTTGATAATAATGTTATAAATATAATAATATAATAAAAAATATGTTCACATGGTAGAAGTATTTCAAAGAAAGTTTAGTAAGATGTAATGTATAATATATAATTTGTACTGAAATCTACTCCAGTTTGTCTGTCAAAGGGTGGCTTAGATTGAATCAAACGTACGTACGCATCTACATACACGATGACAAACATAAATAAAATGTACGTTGGTTTGAAATAAAGTATGTAAATACTTTTATATTATAAATGGCGTATAATACATTCTTGATATAGATATGAAAACAAAGAAATGCATGTCTAATTTTTATTTATTCACTGTTTTTCTCTTATCTCGATGCATTTGTCAACTTTATTTTTCATATTCGCACAAAAGTTGTTTTCATTTTTTTTTGTCAAAATTCACAGCCATCTTTAGAACCAACCACTTTCGAATAGTAGATAAAGAAGAGATGGACTCCGCGTAAACAGCATTAATTTTCTCTTTACTGCGTTTTTACCTTTTACGTTGTCTGGTTAAAAATTTAATGACAGTGCAATCCTCTTGTTTCACCAGAAACGTATAATTGCATATTACATAATTAAGAGAATAAAGAATATTTTATCTCTAGCACATTTATGTGGTAATATGAGTTTTAATAGTTAAACTTGGTATCATCCGTGTCATTTGACATCACATTAATTTGTTCCTTTTTATGGTTTCATAGCGTTATTCGACGACAGTTAATTTTCATTTTCGTTTCAATTCTCACGATTGCATAGTAGCTGTTCATTGTTGTTACAGCTTTTACAAAAAAAGGAACTATTTATTTTTCATTTTGTTTTTGATAACTTTAACTAAGCCTATAAACCTACAAAAATGTACAAAAAGAAAAGAATTTGAAACATATTTATTCCGAGAATTTATTGAACCCGCCTCGTATACATGTAAAAAGGATAAATAAAAAAAATGAAAAAAATATATAAATCATGTTACAATTAAAAACGATTTAAATATTAAAGAAATTTATACCTCGGAATATTAATACAATATATTGGAAGTTAGGAAATGAATACATAATAGTACGCAAAATGAATTTCGGACAAATGTTTGTTGCGTCGTGCACACAGAGCGCGCGCTGTGGCTTGTCTAATTCACTTAGCCTCCCGTTCCTATATATCGTTTATTCTGTCGGTCTCCCTGTGACAGAGAGTAACGTATGAAATTGTTTACACCAAAATTTGAAATTGATATGATGTAATAAATGCTGTCTTGTATCAGATTTTATAACCCTAGTGCTGAGGCATAACTTACTTCGATCTTTGCATTTGAAATTAAGGGATTTGAATTATGGATGTCGCTCCACAGGTATTCAGCTGAAATTACAAATTTGTCATTTCTCAAATTTAAGGTAAAATAGGTTATATGGCAACAGCTATTATGCCATATCTTAATATAATTTAAAAACCTGAGGTTGAACTGCTCGGCTATCAGGTCGTTTCGTGTAATTCCGTTATACTAATTTTATTAACTTTTCAATATCTTGTACCTTTAAGCATAAAATACCTTGAGTTCGTTACCCGTTCTCTTCATTATTTGGAGTTAGTGGTAATGCAACAGTAAAAAAACATCATTATGGCGTATTTCCAGTGTAATTCTATCGCCTACAAAATGAAGATATTGTTGATTTGATTTTTTAAATCCTCCACGGTAGCGCAGAAGAGTAGGGGGCTGTAGTGACCAATAAAGTGACTAGGTCCGGCAACGACGGCTTAATGAGGCGCTAAGCCAGTGTTTTAATTTAAAAACTTATCGAGCAATTCTCTCGTGTTAGGGTTCGAACCCGATTCGGAAGGCACACTCTTGACCTAACCCTATCAGCTCTACCGATGTTCTAAAAAATGTAATACGAATATAATTTATGGAAGTCTGAAAATTTAAATCTACTAGCCATTCGTAATTTAAAAACGTCACTTAGAGCCTCTTCCACTATATCGTCAATTTCAAATTAAAATTTTGCTTTCCACGTCCTCCTGTTAACGGTTGCTCAGTATAAAACGCATTAAAAGAAAGACTTGGAACACAAAATTAATTTTAAAAGTGACTTTTACTTAAAAAGTGAACTAAAGGTGGAAGAGGTTTTTAAAAACGTAAACAACCGTATGAGGTTTTTTTTTTTGAGCTTACATGAGCTAGTGTGAGATGTATAAAGAACTGCGGGTTATGATACTACTTTTCGTCATTTTGTCTAAATCGGAAAACGAAAGACTTACTGGGATCGATTCGGTGTTTATTTTTGCATGAAAAAACTTGGAAGTTGTTGAAGTGAAAGATTTTTGCCACAAATGGTAAGGCACATTAGTTATAGTATAACCTCGATGTTGTTCCGTTTGATCCTCGAGTTTATGAGACATTTAAAAAATACCGTGATCTCAGCTATGATCACACAGCATTGGTGAAGCAAGACCACCTGATAGAATGGTCATCAATTGTGATGACAAATATGATTTACAAGCATAAAATTGGATGAAACAAGATGGACTTGACAGAACATTATTACATTATCGTTTTCAGCTCAATCTTTGTTAAGGCCTAATATTAGTATCCTTTTCTAGTGATTGTGTTGAGGCAAAATAGAAAAAAGAAAGAGTAATAAGTTAATTAATTTGTAACGTCTCGTTAATATACGTTTTTGCGTGCGTGGTGTGTGTGTATGTGTGTGTGTGTGTGTGTGTGTGTGTGTGTGTGTGTGTGTGTGCGTGTACATATATTGGTCGAATAGTAGGCAAAAAGTAAAGTGATATTTAAATGATGTTTAATTTAGCAACTACAGTGCTTTCTTTTTGATATTGAAATTAGACACACTAACTCTCTCTACACTGATTTTTCAAGTCGTAATCAATTACGCCAATGAAAACTTGAAATTAACGTTTTACTTGAGTTAGAAAACAAGATAAGTGTCACAAAGTGTCTCAAAGTTAAAATGGACACGCTTGTCAAGGATAACACTTTGCTTAGCTTTATAATGGCTCGTAGTTTCATAGTTTTGTATTTTTATAAGTCGTTTCATTTCGAAGTTAATTATTATTGTGAAGAAATATCGTTTTGAAAATTTTCTCCCAATTATAATACATATAATTATACAATATTCACTGGTATCTGCAGCATTCGACATAGTTTTTTGAGGAACAGAGCAGCGGTCAGTTATGTTAACTTAACACAATCGAGTCTGTATCGTTCTGACGTTAAATTACATCAGCTAAGGGCTCAAAGCGACTAAACTGCTCAACCTGACGTAATTTTGATGTCATAGCAACTCGATTCCTTTAACGTAATTGGTTCGCTGATTTATGAAATAAATATTACAGAGAAAAACGTTTTTCATATTTTTTTTATTTAATATTTATACTTCTTTGGGGATGTTAGAGTGAGTAGATCAAAGTGCATTTTAGTAAATTAGGGAAGTTGTGCGCAACGGTACAAGACACCATGAAGTTAGTTTCGAATGAGAGTTTATGTATTTTACGGTTTCATGCATGTAATTATATTAGTGTTTAGGTAGCTGGTGTGTGTTAATTTTTATTATCCGACTGTCATAGAAGATCTAGGCATGTTTTCTTACAAGAATATTACTGAAAGAAATCGTAATAACTAAGAATAAAAAGTACCTACAAGTATAAACTTTTAAACGCATTTGTTAATCTATTCATACATGGGTGTGTATTCTGGTGGGGCAGGGGAGGGAAGGAAACCAGGAAATAGTATGTTCTATAATATATTACGCCCCATTTACATTTTGATTAGTGATTAATGCAAGTTCGTACATTTTCTACTCGCACTCGCAGAAAAAGTATGAACTCGCACTAATCCCTAACCAAAGTGACGATCTCACCTAAAAAAAAATTGACTTAAAGGCCAGAAGCTGGGTACGCCCATATATTCATATATTATATTTCTATTTAAAACTAATAGATAGCAGTGTTTCTTTTGAATAATATTATATTTATTAATGGCGAAAAGAAATAATACATCATATAAATTTGTTTTTAACTGTATAAAATAAATATTGTTTTAAAACAATTTTTATGCGTGATATTTAATGTCGTCCACCGATCGTTTCATTTAATTGAAAATTTATTTAAAATACCAAAAGATATTATTTTTTATTGACACCAAAGCGATACAACTTCTTATGCCTTTAGATAATTACATACGCTGTAATTTTTTTAGTTTTGCCAATAAACAACTAAACTTTGTATTTTGAATTCAGTTAGTGTTTAGCCTATAAAGGAAAGAAAAACTAAAACATACAGAAATTTTCTTTCATTTTCTAAAGTTTAAATCATTTATTCCTTGCGGTTGGTGATTTCATATGTTTTCTTACATATCTATTTGCCCACGATAACAATGGACTAATGACGAATAATTTTACAAACTACATAAGTAACTTCGAAATCGTACTTATGATGTGTACCTACGCTACCCAAATAAATAGGGAGTGGGTAGTGAATAGACTAGGTAGGTACAGTCAGCCAAAGACGATTGATGGACATCGGTTCTTCAGTGTTTATAAGCGATAAAGCGTACGTGGCGCTTTCGAGAGTGACGAGTCTGGGCGGACTACATGTCTATGATATCGACTTCCAGTGTCAAAGCTCAAGAGTCAGCAGTAGCTGAGTGTAATTGACTTAGAAGCACTTAGCATGCAGACTATTAAAAAATTGATATATGAGAGTCTCTGAAAAAAAATGAGTAGAGATTGGGAGTGAGTGAGCTTTGGAAAAATCCGTAGCTTGACGTAAGAGAAATACTAGTCAAAGAAAAAAAAACACCAACAACAAAAACGATATGAAATGCCATAAAAAAATAAAATGTAGAAAAATGCAAATATCGCAAAGCAACCCTTCCACCGCAAAAAGTTGTGAAATCTCATATAAAACCGAGCCAGTTATTTTAGTTAGTATCTATGGAAGCACCTATTCAACGACTATGTCATAAATTTTCGTAATTAGTTGCCGACCAATGTGTATAGAGATCTCATCAACATTAAACATCTATTTCTATATTTTATTATCTATAATAAATATAATGACTGGCATGTTAAAATGCACGGCAACATAATCACATAAGATTGATCTGCTATGTATTTACAGTATACCCGAATGAACATAGCGCTAGCTGGCCTAATTTATGCAACGTGTAAACAAACGCAAATAAATCGCTCAGATAGCTAATATAAGATAAATGTTATTAATACTCAAGCGGTCACCACAAATGTTCATAGGTAACTAATTTGGCAAAAGTTTATGAAAAAGTCAACAAAAAGATACTATCTAAAATAACTGTCTTAGTTATACATGAGATCGTACAACATTTTTCAATCGAAGACCCGTTCCGTGAGACTTGCATTTTTATACATTTTATACTTTTAGTTGGTAGTATATATTTTATATAAGTCACCTTTGACGTCTTATCAAGAAATCTAATTATTCTCAACGAAAAACATCAATACTTCACGCACTCTTAAACCTCAGTATAAAAACATATATTACGTTATTTCGGCTCCAAGTTTCAATCGATGGAATACTAAAATACCCGTTAATTACATTCTTATATACATACTGTGAAAGAAAGTAGAACTAAACGCCCAAGTCCGGAGCGAAGGCGTCGCGGTCCGCGCCCTTGCGAGTTAATTTAAACTTCCTTCAGGAATACCGCTGGACTGGAAATGTTACACAAACTTTTGATAAGCGTCCGCCCCGGCCGCGCCCCCTCCGCCGCCCGCCCGCCGCCCGACCGCCGCGCCGACACGGCCGCTGCATACCGCCACGTACTTGCCTTCGCGCCGGCTGCCGCCGCCTCTCATAAAATCAAAACAGTATTACATAACTTACCCCGCCATTTCATTCCCGAACCCCGACTCTAATAGATTTGCGATTTTAATCTTTTTTTCGGCAACGGTATTAAAATGAAAATAACGAGCTCGAATTTGCAAAAAGGCGAATTTTAGGTTTTATTATTTCATCCATTCCCTTTAAAGTGATTTCAAATATCTTTTTATCTTAGCTATGAATTTGAGCCGCAGGTAGTAAGCAACACTACGCTTTTGCTTATACGAGTTATCAACTTGATTCCCTCACATTCAAGTTAATATACCCTATTTGTATATCCATGCTACTATATAAATCTGTAGCATCTGTCTGTACATTATTTTTTTTTATAAAATTTCGTGATGTTCGTTTTCTGACTAACTAACGCCAATTCTACCATTTTTAAAATTCATGTCTCTCTGTCCGTCTGTTTGGCTATCTGCATGTCCTTTCATAACTCAAGAACATTTTGACGGATCGTGATGAAAATTCGTACACAGTAAGAACATATATATGATTGCGCACATCATTGGCTGCTGTCTATCTTTCCGTTTGTTTTCTGTCTATATTTCTAACTAATCATAACTAAAAAATCATAATTAAGGAATGGTTTGAGCGTTTATGTTCAATATTGGTATTGGTGAACATATGATTGTGCAAATGTTTGACTGTCTGTATATTCTTTTTGGAATTTGAAGGTTTCACTGACCTTAATGATAATCGGTATATAGTAAGACCATATGATTGTGAAAATAATAAGCTACTCTCTGTAAATCTGTCTGTCTGTTTGTCTGTTTGCATCTTTTTTTTAAAACTTAAAAAAATATTTTACCTATCTTGATAAAAATAGGTGTAAGTCCGGACATGTTATAACACAAATGACAGACTTCTTTTTATCTGTTTGTCTGCTGTATATTCTTATATAACTTAAAAAAGATTTAACCAATCTTGATGAAAACTGATAAACGTCAGAACTTGCGAATTAGTAAATGTAAAAATAAAAGCTATATGTAATTTCGATACACCGTATAATAGCCATAAAAAATACTATTTTTGTATTTCATTAAGAACTATTCTTATTAGTTTTTATATAGCTGTGTGTTTGTTTGAAAGAGTGCATATGCACGTGCGTTTGTCAGTGCGTATGTATATGCGTATGTATGTGCTTATCCTTAATATTTTATGTATGGGATGCATATTCACTATTTTCTAGTGTTTATTTTAATGATTTTTATAAGGGCTATTTTGTACTAAAATAAATTGACAACATTCGTTAGTATTGGTGCGAACAGCGCTCATAAGCTAAATAAATTAAAAGTACATACAAAATAAATCACTTAAAAAATATTTGAGAATCTTTCTAATCTTTAAACTGCTCCCCCATCGCCTGCCTTCATCTCTGTCACCGCAGCCCATGCGTGTTTACATTGTTATTTTTGGTTAGAATATTCGAAAGTGCAATAAATCTTATTTGTTTATGTTAAATCGGACATGTTTACGTTTTAATTTAATTAAGTTATAAAGAAAACTCGAGACAATTAGATGAGGGAAACACATCGGAGTTTGATTGCAGATGGGTCGGATTTATTTCTGCGATCAGTGCATTCACAAGCCAAGTACGATACAGACGCGGTCACAGTATAAAATTTGAGGGGTCACAGTGGCAAAATAATGCGCAAATTAAAATATGATCTACATAAGAAAAAAGAATCAATTTAGTTTCTTCAATTTTAGCACATGTAAAAAATGTGGCCAGTTTTTGAAATAACGAAAAGAACGACAGAACGAAAAATTATCAATAAGAAATAGAAATTATTCAATAAATATTATAAGTAATGATGTTAGTTTTTAAAAAAATAATTTGATTTAGAAATAGTAACATTAATGAAATGGTGTATGCATGAAATAGATATAAAACTGAGACCAAATAAATATACGTAAGAAGTCGACCGTAGTATCATCTATTATCATTTACTAAAAGTAAGTATGGGGAAATTGTCACAAAGTATAGGTGGCACATTGAAGTTTCATTTTTTGATCCATCAATACTAAAATGTAATAAGCTATTTTTTCCCATCTTATGCATTCGTTGCTATAAATTGCATAGCGGTCATTTGATAATAGCCTTTTAACGTTTTTATTTGTTAAGTAAATGATTTGTTCTTATAATTTTAATACGCTCCGATTCTATATTTAAAACATTTCATTGATTTTGTTTTAATTTTAATAATTGTTTATATATTTATCTTTAATTTTAACCGCACAAAAGGAGAAAATAGACTATAATCACGAATGTACAAGTAAAACAAGAAAACAAGGGCGTCTGTAGAATCAAAATTGTTTTTAATAAAATGTTGACATATGAAAATCAACTTATTACCAACCTGTCAATACAGCAATTGTCTTCTAAACAAAGAGAAACACTATTACAAATTATTCAAACCAAAGTGAAATTCCTAACTATAATTAACAATGAAAACGATACTTTCAAACGAGGATCCACCGAAACAGAGAAGAGAGGAAGTAAGATACATAAAAACGTGGAACAGCAAATTACTTTTTTTTTTGTTCATATTTTTTCCTTTAATACCCGGATCGTGTAGAGCCTGAAAATAGAGTGCCTCCCATATATTCGAAAATATATAAACACAACCCTATATAATATTATGTACGAAGGAGATTGTTCCCGCCGAAGCCTTCATATCGTATGCTCGTGAGGCGTAACTGAATAATAAATTTCGTCGTACAAAGGAACAAAAATTAAAATTCCCTTCATGTCTCGAGGCTTCTTGGGCGCAGTTTTGTCATTTTGTTAGACGAGATCCGGCGTGACGTACACAAATCCCCCGGCTGGCTACGCGGAAATCCCTCCACTTGCATATTACGTTTTGACGATTACGCTAAATCCGATTTCAGATTGTCACGTGATATTTATACTCCGCTCGTATCCTGGGTAGTAATGCCGATTTGAATATTTTTTGCAAACTTATATGTTTTACTATATATTAATACACTTATATTCGTGATTAAACTCATCTTGTCATTGTTGAAAGTACCATACGAACAAACAAAAAACGACGTAGGGCATAACGACATTCAATTAATTAGATATACAGTTTCTTCGAAATTTTTTGAGTCACCAATGAATAAATCTTTTAAACCTTGTAAACACAATAAATAAATAAATATACCTAAAAGCATATATTACACAATACCGATATGTATACGGTGACTGGTGAAAACCCATACAGGGGAATCATATATTTTTCATCCAAAACATACATTTTCTTTAATTAACGGACGACATAACGCAGGTATTTTTAAATGGAACGTGGTTATATATGTTTATGTATGTTATGTTTTGCAAAAACACGTACACATTGAAGGCACAAATAGCAGTGCGTTTTAAACTCTCATTTGCGATAATTAACAAGTTAAAAAGCAATGACGTCAAAACACGTTGTTTTATCATCATAATTGACAATTATAAGGTAATTTTAAAGATATTTTGATGTGTTTAGTTTTTAACTTTAACAGTTAACAGTTAGTTATTGCAAATGAGAGTTTGAAGCGTATCATTGTAAGAGCACATCATTAGCTGTTAAAAGTGCTTGTTGAAACAAAACTAACGCAACCAAGAAGCATTGATAATTTCACACACAATATATCAATATACATAAAAACTCATATTATTGCGGTAATTTTGCTATTATTCTGTTTGGTAATCGGGACGTAAAATAACTTATGCAAAATGTTATAAATTTGAGACATAAAAAGTATAAGAGTGATTGGTTTCATATCTGATAGTTTCAACCGTTTTATGTAGATACTAACAGTGACGAGTGCTAAAATGTGACGTTAAATAAACGGCTTATCGATAAAATTGGGATTATTACGAATCGCACGCAAGCAGTTCTGTAGCTCATAATTTTTTTAAAGCACATTATGCGACTAGTGGACGCGTGCCACCCGATCCGTGCGAAGTTGTGGAAAGCGAAATCGATGCAAGCGTTCGCTGCGGACAATTGAAATACTTCGAGGGAATGGTTTGTATACTATTTATGTATTAACAGGGTTGTCACCTATTAGAAAGAAACAGTCGGATAAAATCGGTCGCTCATCGAGAAAGATCGGAATGCGGTCCTAGTTAGATCATCTCTGAAAGAATTGCAGTAACTAGATTTCTGCGTTTGATCATTGGTTGACTGAAACACAGGTTTGTGTGCAGATTAGTTGAAATTATACTTTAATTATGATTTCACGTTTTATTTGAAAGCAAAAATGGTGAAAATAAATTCGGTTTTTCTTAATAAATTGTTATTTTATATTATTATGTAACCACAACACTTTCAACCATGGCATTTTTAACTGTGTTTTACGCTATTTTTATTGATCATAGATTTTTTAGCTACACGAACATAATTATATAAAAAAAAATGCAACTTGTTCAACAGATCGATAAAGTTTTAGTAAATTCGAAAATGTAAACTTTAAATTGCCAAGTCCTATTAAGTAACTTTTGTCAACGCGCCTCAATTGTCGCCCTTTAGTTGATGCTATATTTGACGCTGCCGTCGCGTGCCCTTACCATATTAGCTATTCTTGGTGCCGATCCGCACTCCCAAAATAACTCAAACACAAACATTAAATTCGAATGACCATTTCTTTAGCGGTAGTTCTTGAACTTTAGAATGTCTTTAATTGTCGAATAATTATTAGACAACTTCAAAACTGGCAGAAGACCATCAACTTTAAATTAACCTGGTGTCACTAATTCGAAGTAAAATAAAATTAAGAAATTGAAATAAATACATTGTTTTTTTATATATAAAACCTAATACCGTCTCACATTAAATATGCATTTTTAAAAAAGTGTCTCGAAAATTTATTCATTAAATTTAAACATTTTATTTTTATAACGAACTACAGCGGAGTCGTTTATTAAAAATAACTGAGGCTAATGGACTAAGAATATACAAAGCCAGTGCAACTTTTTATATGCATTTTGGACACAGCACTTAAAAATGCACGACAGCCTTTAAAAACCATGTGTCTGTTTCAGTTTATGGATAACCACTTGTGGTTTTTTTAAAACTATATTACAAGAATTTTAAAAGACATATCAGAAATCAATGCAGGTTTTTTGTCAGGACCGACTGAAATTTTATTTCGCTATGCAATAGTCCATTACGATGTTTATCTTACATGATGTTTTTTTTATCTTTTTATTTCTGATAGTATTTTAACTTCACTGAAATAACTAAGTCTCAAAATTTACTTAAACGACTTTTAAAATTATAGACTTACTTACTGCATCTATATTACACACAAATAATATTTAATTTTACTGTATTAGAAAGTAATGATTCAAAGTAATTTAAACGGATGTACGCATGACCTTTGTGCACAAAAAACAATGTTTGTCATATATGACCTGATATATCTGACCTTATATTGAATGGGTAGTAATGAAGTGCTCGCCTTACATTAATTAAAAAAGCAATGTTTTTAAAACTGTACAAAATCTTGACGTTAATATCATTGCAATACAAAGAAACATTTCCAAATCCGAAGTTACAAAAACAAAGGATATACAAACATTCTAATCTTTTATTATTCAATAACAAATAATTGTCTTCCGATATTATAAGCTCAATAAGAACATTTCATCAACTTAATTCTTCATTAAATAGAATCAAAATAACATTGTAATAATAAGCATTAAAAGCGTTTAAGCAAATGAAATTGATATTAAAAGATCTTGGAAATAAATTCATAAATTTTCTTGATTAAAAATCTACTGAGAATTTTTTTCCATTATAAATATAATAACTTGATCCAAGTTCTTCAGAAAATGATTAAGTGTTTTTATTGCTTTTAGTGTAAAATACAAAAATAACTCTAAAAAATATATATAACAAGTCGTACTTTACTTGAAAGGTATAGAAAACACCTAATTGTTTGATTACAAAAACATTTGAATATATTATGCATCATGTCTCGCCTCTATCGTAGTACATTATATTCGGGGTCGAAATATTCATTGTGGGGCAGGTCGAGGGTCGATAGTGCGGCGCCGAAATACTGGCGGGTGAAAAGTAGAGTATCCCGGGGCTGCATCAGCAGCAGAGCCTGCAAGTAGTCGCACACGGCGCCGGCCAGCTCGCCGTTCTCGGACGTGTAGCGGGCACCTTCTGATGACCTTTCCGCCTAAATTATATATATATATAGCATAATTATATATATATAATGTATGCTATAGTTAATATATGTGTATATATAACATATATATTAATTATAACATATATTTCTTTCTGACATTTCTCTCATAGTACTTTCTTTGGTTTACAAATTTTAGAAAATTTTAACTGTAGTTTACATCAAAAATAAATTAAATTTATATTAGTTTGTTTTTCAAAATTCAAAATATTAAATTATTGTATTGTCAACGGTCCTTGACATATGTGCAAATTTTTAATGCAAAAAGCAATTAACTAAGTAGCGGCTTATACAAGTCACATACACTATAAATTTCATTAATATACATCTAGTAGTTTTTGAGTGAAACACGTGTGACATATGGAAGGACGGACGGACGTACCTGATAAAACTATAGGGGTTCCGTTTTTGCCATTTCGGCTCGGAACATTGTGAAATGACACGAAAAAAAATGTAATAAATTTTATAACAATACACACACGTCGTTCGCTATTTCAATAACGTCAGCAAAGATATTAGGATAGTGTAGTTTGTGTATAAACCAAACAAAACACAGTGGAAACAGTTGCTATTATAAAAAAACTTCGAAATAAAATTGGGCCTAAAAACTAATTTTACAAGGGAGTAGTAGCAGAAAAAACGCTGGATTCACTTATAAAAAATCATTTATGTATGAATTTATTATATATATATATATATATATAATGACGTAATTTTGCGGATAGAAAGTTCGATTTTTGTTGTCAGAAACATCATGAAAAAGATTCTCCGCTTTTAAATTTGCCTGAAACATGATACGGATGAAAATTCCCTCTAACTTCCTGATATTCGTAACCCGATAAGTTTAAAAATAAAATTAGAATACTCGTTACGTGAAATCTGTAAAATGAGTTAATTAATTAACCTTGAAGTCCAAGTAATCGGACAGCAGCTGCAAGTCCTGCCGCCATGTAGAGCGTAAAGGTGCATGCGGCTCTATTTCGTTGCTTTCAGGAATAATTTTCAGTAAAGGATTCAGATGCACAATGTATGCGCTGTCGACCCATTCGTGGCTGACTGTGTAACCTAAACGAAAATATAAGTACAGGTATTGTAACCTAAAATTCGTTATAAAATTGCACCAGAACTGAACACCTTGTTTCAATTTACTTATTAAAATTTCAGAAACTTATTTGATATTCAATGGACATTCTTTAATTTTTAAACATTTTTATTTGTTATAGAATATTTATGGTTTGTTCGGTTACATGCATTTCATCGTACACAGTTACGTGTTTTTTATTGTAACTTCCTCGGTTTTATAAGCGAGATAAATCAACGACAGATTTGGGATAAGGACAAAATTTATAATTACCTCCTACAAAGATATACACAAAATAAGCGATATGAAACATAAAAAGGAGCGATATAGGATGTCCTCATCCGCAAGGAGAGTTCCCACAATACTATCTACAAACGAGATTTCAAAGATTCACATAATCGTCTTAATTTTGTGTATTATGTCTAGCATGCAATCAACATCACCGTTACTTAGGACTTTGCCGTTACGGCGGTACAAGATAAATGGGTTTCTGTGAGTAACATATTCATAGAACCATGTTACTGACTGAGAAAATTAATTGTAAAATAAAAAAATCGTCTGTGTAAAAGTGAATTAAGCGGGATGGATATGAGATATCTTAAAAATCATACAATCAAATGATAAATATTTGCAATCACAAAGCATCTGGCAATATCGCAGCGACATAAAAGTAAAACATAATCTGATCCCTTGGACTAAAAACATTGGTCATATTCGATTGAAATGATTTTTCACGTCTTGATTCCATTCTTTTGGTTCGCTTTTACGCAATCGGGTTTTTAATCTTTTGTAATTTTTTTTCATTACCTACTTTTTCGCTCTTTTAACAATAGAATTGCTTTCCCGTCATTAGTGGTATTAACGTCGTGTCTCATTAAAATAATCGTAATAAACACTTTTATTGATCGATAATGCTTCATTTACATTTGCAATGTAAGAAAAAAATATTAATAACACTACGTTAGAGTTTAAGCTAAAACATGGACAACCATGGTAAATAACGACGAGTAATATTAATCAACCCAATGACTGCTGTCGCACAGTCTGGTAAAAGAACGACACTTTCGTGCTCTTGAATAACTTAGCAGACTGATACGAAAAAAAATGTGTACTATAAAATTGTAGGACTCAAAAATATCTACAAAAAACTCCTTGATTGTATACTTTATATTTTCCGATTAACGTAATATAATAATTTTTGTGACCAGAAAAATTATTAATATGACTTGATTACTTTCCAGATATGTTTTACTAATATTATTATTATTTTTACCTAAATCAATGGGTTATTTACTTTAAATATTCATATAAACGAACATTGTCTCGTACACAATATCTTTTCAACGAGTGCTTTAGATAATACAACAGATTCGGTCATTACACACAACAAGAAATATAAAATAAAAAATCTTATATACATTATTTACAGGTTGTGTAACGCTTAAATGTAGCCCAAGGCTGTAAAATTGTCTAGGAAACATCGTACTAATTTTAAAAGACCTATTCAACGATATGTCACAAGATGTTTTGCAATATATTTTTCATCACTGCCGCCATTTTGTATTCTACCGCCCACAATTTTGTTTTGATGACAACAGAATCAAAATTTTGCCTATAAAAACTGCATGATATAGACAAATCAATAAACACCTCATTAATAAAAATCCATCCAGCCCTTGTGATGTTTCGAAGGTATAAATAATCCCACATATACACCCGGATACGAGTGATAAACATGACCCTATCTTTGCTGTCGCGCAGTTGGGTAACAAGGTTTCCTTGCTGTTTGCTAAAACACCCTTAAAATACCTTTTAAAGTCAGCACAGTTAATGTTTGATAAACAGTTCCATTCTTCTCCATTACATAGCGGTCCACTTTAACCACCTGCATTTCCTTCGCGTTGACTACTGCTGATGACACACCGTGCGACATCTAACAAGAAACCAAATTATGAATTATTTACGATGTTCAATATTAACTGCATTAATTTTTTTTGAAGTGTTTAATATTTTTTTTATATCGAGTATACAAAATCGTTTAAAATTGCAATAAGTAACGAAATTGATAACTTCAGTTTATTTAATCAGTTTATGGGCGGCTCAGGCTTTGATCATTTCAATGCTAAAGTATACTTTCCCACAATATGTTTATTTCAGATTATGGGGTCTAAAGCCTCTTCCACCATTTCCTTTTAAATTGACTTTTAACAAAAGTCACTTTGAAAATAAAATTAGCGTACCACGTCTTGCTTTCAACAAGTTGTAACCCGATCAATTGTTAAAAGAAGGATATGAAGCGCAAAATTATAAAATTGACTTTTTATTAAATGTCAATTTAAACGGAAATGATGGAAAAGGTCTTCAATCTGAAAGAATTTAGATTAAGCGATTTAAATAAATAAATAATAAATTACACTAATTAAATTATGAAGATAATTTCATATTACTATTCTTAGCCGTTATCGAGCCCCTTACTAGGCTATTATCCGGCTTCTCAGCTTTATCCAGCGGCGAAATGGAAATTGCCAATGACTATTAACACCCGTCGATGACGTCAGGGACTGACGAGGTAACTAGCTGTCTGAGACTACGGAATGGGTGCTTTAATTTGACTTAAGGTAAAAACTCATCACTGTAATCACAATACAATTCCGGTACCCTTTGATTCAAAGAGGCGCTCTTAACCATATAGCTACCAACGCCAATGCATAAAGTAAAGAATAAAATAAGCGTTTATAACAAGACCGCCTATTAGGTATGACGTGCTAGTCCGAGCTCTAGCTTTGAGACAGCTAAGTGTTTTCGATGGTTTCACTAGATCATGTGCAAGTATTTTTTTTTTGCCACCGCCTCAGAGCATTATTCCCAATATAGAGTAGCCAAAGATGATATGCTGGATACACATTTACATCTTATATAACCCAGTACTCTTATTTGGCACGCCACAGCTTTGGTTTTTGTCTATTTCCTTCTCGGCTGAGCAATATTTCTTTTCACGGATAGCAAGTGATGTATAAATAGATGCACTTACATTTATAAAAACTTATTAATAGCAATAATTAATTTCTACTTAAGTATCACTATTACCAATGAGTTATAACCATGACTTATAATATTGTAATGAAACCTGTGTCTCAAACAAATTTCATCGAATTCTTTAACAATATTAAGAAGTTCTCAACAAATTTTCAATATGCGTGAGAATTCTGGCATCTTACTCTGTTTTTGAAGAAAAACTCTGCAATAGAACTTCAACTTGATTAATGTTAGTTGTACAATGTAAACTATCTCATTTACTAAATCACACTAAGCATACCTCAATTTATATTTCTATCCACTATTAAAAAATAAAATATATTAGCAATTTTACAATAAAATGAATGAAAATCGCCTCAACCGAAATGAACAATCAATTATCGGTAGCTTTCTATTTACCATATAAACGTCATACAATGTTATTATGTTATCGTTGCTATGAAAATAATGTCACGATTGCCGCTAACTATTTGTGTAGTATGAAATATTTATGAAAAGCGTATTAAATATTTTATTGAAATGAAACTTCTAATGCGATTTCCAACAAGGTTGCGTTAAAAGTTTAACGCTATCATGGAGAGGGTATGAAAGCACTATTGCATTAAGCGTTCAATGCTCCTGGGAATGGGGAATCGAAAGAGAGAGAGCGAGAGTGAATGCGTGGCACTCGAACGCATGCGCGTAGTATACCTGTTACAGGACAGCGCGAGCGTTAGCAACGAGTAGCGTCCAATATTCCAATACAAGAGGGAGAGAGAAAGAAAGATACACAGAGGTAGAAAGTAGGAGAGAGAAGAGAGTGGGTCGATAGATTTCGTCGCGCAATTGATTTTCGCAATTGTAACGTGTGACTAAAAACGCAATTTCTACCCCTTCCTATTTTCATTCCACATGACGAAGTTTCATTTCTTCCGCGCCGAGGGACTCCACGCACTATTTTTTTATAGTAAGTACATTGTCAACATCACCTAAATACCTATTATTCTTTCAATGTGTACAGCCTCAGCATAAACAAAGTAATTTATAATTGACTAACTATGCCTGCGTATTCTTCATATACGACGTCTAAATAAAAATATTTGGCATGTTAACAAAGCGCTTATTAACTTCACTAATATGAAAGAGAATCATATAGAGCTGACAATGCAATAACAATCTCCTCTAAATTCCACACTCATAACACACGACGTCTCGCCGTACGATTTATTTATGGTCATTATATGACTTAGCTCATTGACAACTGTACGTACCTATTTAAAAGGAAATAGATAACTTATAGGAGGAAGCAGAATTCAGGGTACAAAAAGTCACTCGTCAACACCATTTCAAAATCTCAGATGTGTATTGGAAACAAAAAATTCTTTAGATAGTTTAAGTTCTTCTTTCTCTATTTGCTGTTTGCACCACAAGCTTTTGAAATTATTTAATGTAATAGAATATTTGGCATACTTATGAATATTTATTTTTTCAGTGATAATCCTAACATCGTGCTTATATATTTATGTAGATGGTTTTATACAGGATTTTAATCGATCTATTTATTACGTGGGATATACTGAATATTTTGCGTAACTCATAAATAAAACAATTTGTATGTATAGTAAAATAAATACTACTTTTCAAAGTATTCTCCGTTACATTTTACACATTTTTTCATTTGTTCAAACCATTTTTGAAAACATGAGGACCATTGCTTTGAGGGCATGTTTGCATGTGCTGGTTGAAAGCTATCACGTCCTCTTCTGGCCCCGTAAATGTCAAACCTCTGACCAAATCTTTGAATTTTGGGAGAATAAAGAAATCGCGTGGTGCCAGATCTAACCTAAATGCGGGGTGGGTCACGAGCTTTACTTTTTAAGAAATCAAAAATGACAACGTCTTATTCGCGACGTGCGACGAAGCATTATCACGGTGAAATAAGATGCGATTTCTCGGTCGTTTTTCCCTAACTTTTTTAAGACTCTGGGCAAACAAATGGTAGTGTACTACTCAGCATTAATTGTTTTTTGTTCTTCAAGTGGAATCGTACAGACAGGACCCATCTTGGAAAATAAAACACTACCTTTTTTTTGCCTACGCTTCTCGCCTGCCTCGATTTTGTTAGTTCGTTGTCGCCGTCGAACACCTATACACAAGACTGTTGCTTTCTTCCCGGCATATAATAACATACACATGTTTCATCTCATTGCACAATATCATACACGGAATTTTAACGTACGTGATCGTTCTTTATCAACATTTTTTACACCAATCAACTCGGATCCGTTTATGTTCGGGGGTGAGTTCATGAGGAATCCAACAACAATAAAGTTTACTAACTTTTAAATGTTGATGTAAATTTTTTTAAATTCGGTTCATAACAATCCCGAAATATGCTCAAATCTCCTCATAGGTGATACGCTGGCTTTCTTCAATTAATTACCTGACAGTAACCACATTTTCCTTATTGATCACAGTTGAGGGCCGACCGTCACGAATTTCATCATGGAGAAAAACAAGGCCTCGATCAAATACATTTGTAGAATATATTTTTTTTCGATAGTAAAGCATAACCTCTCTGGGACTAACAACACTATTAATTTCAATACTTATAAGTATTAACGGATCAATTAACCACAACAACTTACATAAAAACTCTCACATATCGCTCCGTTCATCAGAACTGTAGCAGTTTTAACGTTGCCGCGGTGACGTTGCACAGCCAGATAACGCAGCAGCAAGATGTTAGCACCCTCCAGCAAGAAGTCACGAGCGTCCCCGAACGAGTGCTGCAAGCGCTTGACCGACTGTAGCTCGCCGCACGTACGACTCACTTTATTATAATAACCGTTGTCGCACAATGCTATGTAACTTCGCTTCTCCTTGGTTAGTTCCCGTTTTGTTATGTACCTATTGAAAACGATAAATGAAATAACTAAATTCCAATATTAAGGAATACTTGCAGTACTTAGTTTAGTTTAAATTGCACACTGTTCTTAAATAGAAATTCTACTTTTCGAACTGAACTACATACTAAAATTGAAAAAAACAATTTCAAGAGGGTTAGTTTTATATAATACTAAATCTTTCCTGTAAAAAGTGCCTCGTACTTTCATGGACTTTCCTGAAACTTAATTGAAGTAAAGAAAATTATATTACAATTCGTATATGTTAAAAATTTAATTATCTATCAAACTGAAATCATTTATACTGCAAGTTTTCACTAAATAGACTCATTCCATGCTTATTTCTGTTCGTTTTACACAAGTATTTGTCTTCGTAAAGTATATAGGGAACTATTATTAAGGGTGATAAAGTAGGGCAATGAGCAGTGCCATGTGAAGAATGACCGCCGCTGCGTGGACAGCGGATGAATGCTAGCTCAGAAAATGACAACCCGATGTTGAAGACCCATTCAAGAGCGATGTTAGAACTCGTGCTCAGACCCTTAGTGCCGCAATTTTTCCAAGCGTTGATAACGGAGAGTGAATGACAGTTAATATCAGGTAATTTACGAGATATTACAAATTTCTCCCCAATATGTACACTCCGTGTAGTCCGTCAACTGCATTCCATTTATATATTCTAATAATGCCCAACGCCCTTTTAAATGTTTTTTACAAGTTTGTTAATAAAGAGGTTGCACATATTTAGTATCACAGTTATCACAATTCATCGTCGTCACCACCTTTCATAATTTTCGAAAATTTAAAAAGATGTACATAACCAAATTTAGTGATGAAAATAGTGAAGTTATACCTTTATAACGTGTGATCAATACGGTAGGTAATTTCTTTTATTTAAAATATCTCTGATTTTGGATCAACTAATGTTTTTAGCACGATACGATAAAACTTTCAAGTTTTTCTCAAAACTATAGAAGCCAGATAAAATAATTTGCAAAAAAAATTTTCAAAGAGACACTGGCCGATTTTTAATTGTAACATTAAATTATAAAGAGAAAAACTATAAACATTCCAAATACAAAGTTCCTCCCACATTTTTTAAAAGCAAAATTAAAATATTTTGTCTCATTGAAAAATGAGTCTAAAACGAGAACATTTTTGGCCGATGATTTTTTACAAGTTCAAATGTCGATTAAAACCTGAAGAATCATATGAAAAACCCGCAATGGTATTAAAAAACAAAAGATCTTCTAAAGCCATTATTTGCAACTGATTCAATGAATTTAAGGATTATAACTTTGGCGCACGAAAAAAGAAGTGACCGCCGTTTGACAACTGTTACAGGAGAAAACCTCCTGCAATTAAAAAGAATAAGTGAAGGACTACGAACACATTCAGCATATACGGCAGACTGAATCGGAAAGTGTGTATAAATTCTCCATGGATATCTTCGCGCAAGGAGAATTATTTCACAATAGCTATGGCACAATCTGATTCAGGCTTAGACGTAGATTAGGGTAGAATAGTGCCGTCACATTGTATCAAAATTTAATGCAAGTTTGTTTCGGCGCGATTACAATATAGTCACAGACAACGAATTGTGGATTTATCAGAATCATTTAGAAACAAAATGTCAGTCGAGCTTGTGTAGCTGTTTCAAAATAACCAATGCCAACCAAAGTGAAGAGACCGAGAAGAGCAGGCAAATTTTTATTTTTTTTGTTTTTTTCTTTGACACATCATTTTGGTGTTTGTATCGGAGAACCGTTAAATAGACATTTAAATAAAAGAATAAAACTAAAAATAAAAACATAAGTTTAAATACTAGTAAGGTATCTAGACGCCGTAAGTGATTATCAAAACATTTGTATCTGATCATTGACATTAAGACTTAAAAACTCGCAACACAAAAGCATACGTCAACGACGTTTGCCCTCACGTGTTTGCTCGTTGGAACCGCCGCATTGTCACCCACCGCGCACTGCATACAGCAGATTCTATGTATATACATATTACTGAGTTTCGCAAATAACTAATTACAACTTTACTACCTATTATGAGTTATTGACACGGGATACGCAGGAATAGAAGAGATGATGCCAAACAGACGAGGCTTATACCCAACAATAGTGAAAGTATGCTTCGTCTTGTAAAAAGGATAGTTGCTGTTAACTTCCTATTTTTATTTACGGTCCCTCAATGCGAGTACCCTTGAATCAAAATATTCCGCACTACTTACATTACACTTAATGGACAATGAGTATTATTTACAATGTACTGCTTGCGCCGTGATATAAATATTTTATTTCAGGTATTAATAGGTATAAATAAGAAACATTTCTAAGTACATATATTCCCTAAACTATATTTATTTAATTATAATTTTTGCATTTATTTAATTATAATTCTATTCTTTATAAACTATATTACAACTTACTCTACACGATTTTCTTCCATAGTATGCAAATTGCAGTCAACAATGCTAATCAACTTAGTTCCGGTCTTGTCGCCCTCTTTAGAGGAGTGCGATATTACTTGAACAAGGAACTGATCTTTAGTCTCTCCTAAAGTTTCGATACTGATAGTTATACCTAAAAAAAAAATATTTTTGAAATAGAAATAATACTCGATTAATATTGTGAACCTTAATATTGTTTTTAGACACAAATTTTATTTTAACAGATTTCTATGCCTCTATAAAAAAAGACTAATTAATGATACTTTTTAAAATTAAGCCATTGACATATAAAGAGGTAAAGATATAAGTAACAGTAATTCAATAGTTGAATTATAGTTATTTTCGCTACAAGTATCTTAAAACTCCGTTATTTAATCGGTACATCGCTTGACATCACATCTCTAGCTGTTAAGGTTCGTTTGCGAATCGCCACATTCCTCAGGATAAGCAAACTTAGGTCAACAAGCCAAGTTCATTGCTTTTTAGCAACATATGTTATATCAAAAATTAAAAGTACCCATACTGGAAACAAGAAAAATTTATATTTTTGGTACCTAAAATAATTCTACATTGAATAATATAATGCGTTCTAATTAGTGAATTAGTTGTAAATCTCTACTTATTTACATATTGTTTTATTTTGCTTATAACTTCGAACTCATTGAGTGCCCTTTTTTTTATGATTCGCAACGAGCAACGACTTATAAAGTCGTCTTTAGACGGAACTGTATAAATAAAAATTAAGATTATCATAATAGTATTTGTTCATTTTATCGAGACACTTGGCCATTCTTTTAACGTCTCGCTATGAATTACATAATTACATAATTTTCAAAAATTGGGAAGTTACTGTTTTCAATCTGGTTTTCGAAAATAAAGCTTTTATCAGGTCTTGAGGTATTAGGGTCCTAAGAATATATTTTGGCCATTACTGTAAATTGCATCAAAGTCGGTTGATTTGTTCAAGAGATATCGTGGAAGAAACGTTTTACAAAAACTGTTTTTTTTTTTTAGAATTTTTCATTTCTCAATCAGAGTAGATTACCGATACCGATGTCGATATTACAGACCGATAAAATATCAATATCTAACTAGCTCTTAGCAAAAAAAAGATTTTTTTTTTTCGAAATAACTTCTAAGTTCTGGTTGATCTGATGTTTGATATCGGTCAACTTTCTTTTTTTTTTAAAATGCCACATGAATGCTGCAAAGCAGATCAAAATCGAACATCGCATTCAATAGGTATTATAATTTAAAAATCAAAAAGGTTTTTAAAAATAAATGTAAATGCTCAAAGAGCTGAAAATTATATACTGGAACTCAAAAAGCTTGAGAAAGCACAAAAACCGATATTTTGAGCACAAATTCAATAATTTACTGTTAAGTACATTTCTGAAGACTGAACTTGAAAGCAATAAAAGGTTTTGAGAATGATCTATAAGGTCAACCGTTTTACGAATTTTTAAGTTCAAAAAGTTTAAAGACAAATCTTTGAATTTAGAGATAACTATATTTTTGAACTTGAAGAGTCAAAACACGTCTATAAATACAAATAGCGGGAAGTTTTTAGTATGACCTGCAGGTACAACCGTATTTTTATTGTCTTTCCGTCTTTTATTCACACAACAATATTTAGCACGACGCATGCAAAACTTCTGTTATTAAATAATGCCCTGTATCCCTATTTTTTAAGACCATTACGTGAATTTCATTTAAATTATTTGAAAATTGGTCACAAGGTTACTTTTAATCAAAACTAAGTTAATAACCTTTCATAAACATACGTAAAAAATGTGATTACAGAAATATGCTTCACAAAAAAATTTAATTCCATATTATTTTTTGTTAAAATCTGTATCTTTTTTATTTAACAGCCCGTATTACAAATAAAATTAAAGGGCTACGATAGGTAAAAGATATGTAATTAATTTACCTAGATTTACAGTTTTCTTACCTCCGACTACACTACAACAATCTATTGAAGGTTTTCTTATTTCTTTTTTAAAACGTGGTAAGGTATTTTCATCGAGATGCTCTGTTTCTTCGCAAGAGGAAGATTTATTATTATCATGAAGACCTTGTATCGCAAATTTTTCATCATCTGATTCTATTACTTCAAACTTCTCCTGCATGCCATAACCAAAATCAAAATATGTATGGAAAGGATCAACCTCGTAACACCAACGGTAACCTTCTTTACCGACAGGAACTCTTTTCAATTTTCGCATTGTCATAGGTATTTCCTCACTTTCCGGTTTCAAACCAGAACCCACTAGCCTATCAAAACTAACGCATACGTTATCTATTGCCTGGTTTACCGGTTTAGTATCGCAAGCAGAATATTTACAAAAACATTGATCGTGACATTGGCAGTCTTCCGGTGCCTCACACACAGATTCTGGTTCATTTTTGTCTTTTTCCGGCGGAGATGGGCAAATACAAGTAATGGAGACGTCACAACTGCATTCTATATTTTGGTTTTCATCACAGGTGGTTGGCGCAGTATCAACCAGTATGGCGGAAGGATTCAATTCTTCTTGTTTGTCACAAGTACAATAACCAAATTGGCACACACATCGCTGTCCTGTTGCGCATTTACATTTTGGTTTATCTTCATTACAAGAACACAATTTAGTGCCGCGATTCTTACACTTGCATTCTTTTTTAGGTGTCACTTTTTTTGGTACCGGAGGACGACATTTACAGGGTAATCTTTTGAAGCACAAACACTTTCCAAATTTATCGATGTTGCATTTACAGAGGTAAGTAAGATTTACCTGAGGGACGCCATCTACTAAAGTAACACTGGTTGAACTATTATGAGCTGAAATCTCTTCTGGGCATTTAGGATAGAAGAAGAAGTGAAAATCTTGATCGTCGAAGATTTCACTCTCACGTTTTTCCATTGGTACGCAAGAATCTTCCAATTTTATCTTCTGCTCAATTTCGTCTGATGATGAATTTTCTGTGGGATTACTTGGTGTAGATTCTGAAGACGTCCATGATATTTGTGAATCGGTCTCTTTTACGACTTCGCCTTGATAATGAGAACAACTTATTACTAACGCTTCAGAAAAACATAATTCCTTTTTTAATGATTCGTCTGAAACATATATTTGTTGGTTGATGAGGTACTTAAAGGTTTCTCTAATAAGATTATTTTCTATCTAACATAAAATTGCAATCTACAATTGTCAATTACACAACAAAATAATTTATGAACAAAACGATACAGAAAGTAAAGCTAATTCATATTTTCCAAGACTAATTCAAATCCGTTATTTTATAAAAAAGGAATTCTACGTATTTGTATAACAGTAACATATTTATACTAATTACACATTAAATTGAAAGTATGTAGTACAAGTGAATTTATACTACAATTACATTTCTTTTTAAATTTTTAGCATTGGAAATTGGGGAATTAGATAATAACAAAGATTTACTACGTATGTGTAGGGGAGCATTTCATATAAATAAAATGATTGATTCCAATTCCATGTTTAATTCCATATTATTCAAGATTTGAATAATATGGTTATAGAACGCATATAAGCAAGATTTTTATAGAAAAACTTTGACTCACGCAGCTCTAATAGTGCAAGAAAATAGACCTATGAATGCGAAATTTGAGATAAGTTCCGGAATTTTTGTTATAAGATACTCTGACGTCTTTAAAAACGAATTGGAAGTTGATCTTTTTTCAACCCCCGGGAGTAATGAAAAAAGACTGTTTTATCTGACTTTGGAAATAAGTGTAAGCGTTAGAAAAATTAATTTTCAATAACAGTTGTACAGCACGAAATTCTACATAAAATGGTTTTTTGATTTCTATTTTACTGTGATCAAAATTAAAAGATTAGGACGTCTAAAAGCTAGGAGATGAAAGTTACAAATTAAAAAAAAATCATAATTAACTTAAAAATTGTCATACCTTCTGATTTTTTGTTATTCATTTAGAAAATTAGAAACTTTAAATTTAGAAGTATTTCTTTGAAATCATTTGTAAATTAAATAGTCGCTTTTGAATCTTTTTTCAATTTTTTTGCTACATCAAGCCATTAATAATATAATGTCAGTTAGAACGAGAAGAAAAGTTTTTGCTACTAAGTAAATCTCCTTAACATTTTTATGACTAATCAAATTGTATACGAATCATCTGTATCACTAGTAAACTTTGCACCGGAAGACAAACAACATTGAAAATGTTTTTTTCGGGTTTGTTGGTAAGGATTTTTAGGAAAGAAGCTAATTTGCTCTAGTGTCGTGATCTCTAGGCTAGCAAGAACGAGATATCGAAAGATGCGTATGGACAAGGACTAAATGAAATAAGTTTTATTGTTTTTGAGGAAAAGGCAAAAAAAAAACATAAAAATGAGTGTTTTTAGTGGGTTTATAAAGGACACTTTTCTAATTATTATGTTGAAGATTAACTGGAGAGCATTTTTCATTTTTCGTAAGTAACTAAAACTTTTAGTACTATAATTTCTTCAAATTAGCCGTTTCACGACTCACGTATTGGGTTGAATGTGAAAGGGAGTACTGATATTGGCTTTAATGACTAAAACGTTAATTTTAACAAAAAAAAAACAGATTTTTAACATTGAAAATATTTTTCGATTGCCTTAGGATGGACCCTTTCAGCGAATATGCGAATTCGCTCTGATGTGGTGATCTTTGGCTCTAGGTGAATGATTCAGTATAAGATGCATGTGAACAAGGAATATATAACGGTGAAAAATATTTTTTAAGGCTTTTTATAATTTTTAGAGAAATACCGCTAAAAATTTTAGTTTTTCATAAAAGGCATTTTTAAACCTATTTTGTTTTTTTTTAAGATTCGAATTGTTGTATAAAAGATTGACCCGATATGTGGAGCGCATTGCAATTATTTTGAATAAAGGAAAATTTTTGGAACTATGTATAAAAAAATTTTTAATTGACCTTATTACGTCTTACTACTTGCGTCGAATGTGAACGAGTATACATACCGATATTGGTTTATAACGACTAAAAACGTTCATTTTTACATGTCAACAGTTTTTGGAACTATTAAAAAGCACATTTTTTTTTTTAATTAAAAACAGCTTACGATTAATGCATATTTAATCAATAAATATTGTTTTGGCTCTAATTTTTGTGTTTATTCCTTTTATTTTGCTCAATTAATTCATTTTCAATGTACCCGAAGGTCATGTAGAGCACGAAATCATACATAAGATTCGTACATTTTCTATATACCATTTGTGAAATCTAACGGATTACGTTTAGGAGCTGCATTTTTTCCTTTTGGTGCAACCCGCCGCAAATCTATTTAAAAACTAACTACTATAGTACTAAAAACTAACTACCATAATGAATGACTTTCATCTATATGTAATCCGTCTACAATTAAAGCTTTAAAATTATTTGTTTGCAAAACATTTTTAGTACAATTTTAAAAAAGTCATGAACAAAAATTGACCTTATAAAGTTTTGCATAAAATAAAATAATTAAAAGAACGCTGTAATCTTATTGTTAACTGTATAATTGCCCATATAAGTATAAACTTTTACTACATTTTTTTTTTATTTTAGCGAGTACTTACCTATATGAAAAGGTAATTGTTTAGTTAAATCGATCAGAGAAATATGTGTCGATTCTAAGGACATTTTCTATAAGTTTTTTAGTTTTTATAGCATCGGAGCACTTGTCATTTTGACTTTTGTACATTGATTTTCTTCTTTTTCAGTATCAGCATAATACTATGAAGGTTATAGTTCGTGTTGAATTGTTTTATATTCCAAAATTCATTATTGGCCTACTTTTTCTTTTAAATAATTTGACTTTACACGTGTTTTGTCAATAAATACTAACGAACAACCTACAGGCAATAAGTGACCGTGGCATATGAAAATGAAAATTAAATATACTCTTTGACTTTATTCATCTAATTTAATTTTTTTTATCTTATAATGATTTAACTTCTCTATATTTTTTTTTAACTTAATGTATTAATAATAACCGAATTTTGACTCATAACCACATTCACGCTTGTATATAATGTAAAATAAATTTAAGAAAAAACCGGCCAAGTGCGAGTCGGACTAGTGCAACGAGGGTTCTGTACAAACCTGAAGGTATATAAGTAAAAGTTCACCCATCACGACAATCGAGTCACAGTTATGATATTTTTATTGCAAAATGAAATCCATAACATTACAATAAGGTAAACTGGAGGAGCATAAATTTAAGGCAAAGGTCTCTTTATCGTTTCAGTAATCCTTTATTTTATATTAACACATATCATTTGTATTATAATATAACTGAAATACCTACACTAGCCTTGCAGCAGTCTAGCAAAAGTTTTTTTATCAAAGTTATTTATTTACAAAGTTTTTTAGTCACTCTTTAGAAATCTTGTTCAAAAATACTAATTAAGTATTAAATTTGAACCAGATCTGTAAATGGCGATTGAAGAAGGTATGAATAGTACCACATTGTACATTGAAGTTCGAAAAAATGTTATATATAGTTGTACTACTTCTTGTAGTGCTAGTGTTTATTAACGGAAACATGTTTAAGATGAAAAATATGTGGAAATTCCATTTGGGAGATTCATTCTAAAATCGATATTAAAGTCTCCAACAACAAACAGACGAGAACATGAAGTACAATACATACAAGCTGTCTGATAATAACCAACAATAAGAAATACAATAATGTCATTGAATATAAACATAAGTACAACACTTTAAGCAGTTAGAACGCATTTAGGTTACACAGATACATTCACCAAAACATCCGGATTCAATGAGGATAAGTTCGTCTTTGCCGTTTGAAAAGTGTTGTCCCCTCCTCATACATAGAAATAAGTCGCGGTCATTGCGATAATTACAATTAGGTTTATATTTTTTTTTCCACAGCTTAAAGGCAATTAGACCTAAATATTTGATATGAATTTCAACTTGATACCTCAACGCGTTGATGAAGAAAAAGGTAATAAGTTTATAAATATTAAAAAATATATATTGTATGACGTAACTAAAAATTTAAGGTGTTCGGAATTTTTCATTTAGGTATGTGCGCTATAAAACGTTGCCTCATGCTTAATTTCAAGATTCTAGGTCTACTGCAAGTACCCTTTAGGTTTTGATTCCCTTGTATATATATATATATATATATATATATATATATATATATATATTCGAATTATTAAAATTATATAATATATATGTATAATTTTAATTTCTCTGCCATTGACTGTTCCGATCTTAAGTCTCGGTCTCCGTTCCCAAATTTATCGATCAGGCTTTTAAACCCATTGTTGGTTCAACCACAGACCCTCCCGCACAACTATCCCGCAATCTACTTAACGATCTATCCAGCCTGCCTGCTATCCAAATAGAAAAGCTACCACCTCCTTTGCTACATAATAAGAAAAATTTTAACAACTCTAATCTAAGTCGGATGAATATCACAAAAATTACATAAATGGAGACTAAGTCGAGAATGTTTGTATCAGACAAACATAAAACACTAAATGTTAGCCCATTTAAAGAACATTTAAAAATCCCGTTCTAAATAGGATGCATATCTCAAAACTAAAACTACGCGAGCAAGTAAGAAACTAATAATAGTTTTCAGAATAAAAAATAGCCTATAGCATTCACAGATAATGTAATTCTCTACCAATGAAAAAACTTTTAGAATTAATCCTGCAGTTAATACAATCCCTTAAATAAATAAAAAATCACAAAGTGCGTTTTTTACTCTAATGACCGCCGCACCGCCTTGAGAGCTTAACCATGCGGCCCTTTTCGATGAAGCAGCCCCTTTCAGACTCATAGAAATTTGAAGTTCAATGCACTTAGCAGTGGACTCAGGCTAAATTGTCGTAATATATACTCGCACTACATATTCTCCTCTATGATTTACTATAGATTTCAAATATGTAATGAATCGTGCCAAATTCGTGGACAAATGACTTAGAAGTGCCATCTGTTGACATTTTGTAGAACTTTTGTAGTACGTAGTTACAGAATATTTAAGGAACACATAAAAATATATTGTCCTACGTATAAAATGTAGATGCCAGAAATTTAGTTATATCTAACTATTGGGACACATTTGCCTATGAAATAATCCGCCTTAAAACCAGTGTTGCCTGTTTACTTTGATAGCTTTACCAGTAAAACTAGAAATTCGGGACCTATTCTTAGCGGGCGAAAGAAGCTGCGTCTATTTTGTATGGACTGTGGACAGTTTGCTGCGTATCTTAAAGGGCATGTTCTGAAGTACCATTGATTTAGACATTCCTACAGGATTGGTAACTAGGAGCATCAACAGCCACACCCAAAGAGCCTACTGTTTCAGCACTCATATATGAATTATGATTGTCGTAAGGTATACCCCTGCACTGAGACCACAAAAATCGGCGTTGATATTTGGCAGGCAAGTAAGAAAATCTACCTCAGAATTGTAACTGATACATGTTACGCTAACCGTTTTCTGTCCGCCTTTCTATATAAATAACAATGTCGGTTTGTATTCAGTTCGATGATGCTCTGGATAGTTTAATTTAGTATTACATAAATGTCAAAACCTACGAAATCCTTAACAATGTGGGTGTAACAATGGCTATAAATGGCAGTCATATGAAAAAAAAGGGGGACAAAATTGTATAATTGAATTAAATATTTTTCAAACGTTTTGTGACCAGGAGAATATTGATATAATGTAATAAGTTTTAAGTACATGTGGTATATTTTTTTATTATAATAGCAATACTGATTGTCACGTCGTTTTGCAACTACAAAAACAAATTCAAATTTGCACCAATCGCTACATTCTACACTCTTATCTGACCAATACAAATGACGTGTAACATAATCAAAACTTCAGTAAAACATTAATAACATTTTGTTTTCTAAAGAATGACGTACGTAATATTAAAACTTCTGTTTTTGGGGTATCACTAGCTAATGTAATAATATGCCTTTCTTATGTCTATTTAAAATGCAATAATATACAAATATGTCTTTTTTATTCACTTTTATATTCCATGTTGTTTCTGTCACCTGTGGTTTTACATTAAAAATAAATTCTAACCTACCTAGTACAGTAATAGTCACAATATTACATTAAAAATTGTTTCAATAGCGAGTCGTATCACTGTCTATATGTTATTGTATGTAGTTAATAGTAGTTATTATAGCTAATTCTATTATACAAAGGTACTCTGTGGCACTTAAGCAGATGTTAAGTAGTGATTACAGACAGCGAATGTCAAACTGTCAACCGAAGTGATTTGAATACAAGACTTTTTCGTTTTTTTAAATAAAATTGATAGTTTTTTCAAAATAACTTCCCTGTCTCCAAAAATGTGAAAGAACTCACATTTTATGTTTTTAATACGTAACATTTTTCTATATTTGTCATATTTCCAGCCACGCTTAGGCCCATTTTGCTGGTCTCCTTTATTTCTAGTGCTTAGTGATTTAATAGAAAAAAAATCACTACCAAAATTAAAATATTGTAAACAGTAAGTTATTACCTTTTTGCCGTTATAATACATAATGATTTTCTGGTAGTTTAACAGTCTCTCCCAGTGGACTTGAACATTATTTTGTTGGCAACTGCTATATTCATGTTTCATACAATTATTATGATATTAAATAGAGATATAAGAATATTTAAATCGATTCAAATGTTATGAATAATAATTACCCTGTAAATACAAATGGATTTATTGTCATCATCTGCCAATAAGCAGAACAATAAAAAAGATTCGATAAATCTTTGCTCAAAGGAAATAACAATTAAAGAGCTTTATGGTCAACATAAATTACACCAATTAACGAAAGCACTAAGTTAGATTGAAGTTAGAAAAGGCAACTAATTATTTTTCAAAATACTTTCACTCTGCTGTTGATTTTTATTTTCTTCCGGGTATAACAACACATCTTTTTTGTTTTTAAAACTGACTTAGTCTTGTGATTTTTCAATGAAAACAACATTTCAATTATGAAAGAGTCAACAAAAATTAGATTATCCTTAGTTTTCAATAATTTTAATTCTATTAAGCTCACAAACAATATTGAACTACTTTTTCAAATAATTATTATTGTAACAAGCTTGTTTTAAAAGTCACTTTTCAAACTGTTACAAGTCTTTTTTTATGCACTAACCCTCAACCAAAAATAGATAAAAATGTAGAATTGTATGGTAAAAATATTCTCACTGACATGACAAATAAAATTCTTTTGAATCAAGTAATTGTCTAATTATTACAATACCAAACATTAAAAATAAAGTATAATAAAACTATTTTAATATACATCAACTGGCTGAAAATATCGTATCTTCTGTGAACAATGTAGATTTTGACTTACTAGAAATACGAGCTAAATGGCGTAATCGATTAATTTTCAAATAATTTCTGAAAAAAATAGGGAATTGTAATTCAATAGCAATTATCCATTCTTAATTAAAATAGTATTCAAATTTGCATCAAAATAAATACTAATATGAACAAATAAAATACAATTTCTCTTACATTTCTCGTAAGTATGCAAAATACTTATACTCGCATACGTCTCTCTCTCTCTCTCTCTCTTTCTCTCTTTGTGTGTGTGTGTGTACGTATTTTTTTGAATCGAGCAATAAATATCTACAATCCTTTATTGGTCCAACAAGTAGCAAATTCAAAACTACAGTCATAATATTAATAAAAACGTTTCAAGGCTTAGAAAAAAACAAATGTACATACTCATTGGTTTGTTAGATTAGTTATTGAATCTTTATGTATAGATCAGTTTTTGTAATTAGAATTACTATAGATCTAGAAACTTTTTTTGGAAAAATCGCCTATATTCATTTTGCGATGTTAGTATTTCAAGCTCTCATGGCTTAAATTCCAATCGGCTGTTTTTGTTGTTCACATTGTAAACTAATTGTAATTTACAACGGCAATGTGTATTAGAAATTGTAATCTTGCGTATTTAGTTATATTAGCATTACTAAACTCTACACTTTAGAATTCGGTTCATACTGAGTAAATAACACGCGCAGTTACCTTATTCAGCTTGTAATAAAGAAACCCTGTATAACCATTCTTTTTTTAACTAATAAAAATAACAAGTTATTTGGTTATACTTGAATATATTTAAAAATAGAAAACGTGATTTATTGCAAAGATAATAGGACCAAAGGAAAATGAGAAACACATATGCGGATGATAGTTTTAAAAATTTAAAGTGGTCTCTTTACTATCTTTACTCTTAAGTTAAAATATTTGGATTGTTTTTTCTAACAATGGCCCAAATTACGTCATATTTAGCAAATTAGAATTTATAATCTTATTTTTTTATAAAACATAAATTATTGATAGGTCATAAAAGGAAAAATTGTGTGTCTTTAACTCGCATTTACTTTAAAAAAAATGGATGAAAAATAGTACTATTTTTGAGATGTTTGTAATTTTCAAATTTTCATCACATTTCAAAATAACATGCAAATGATTAACTTTGTTTTAGAACGAACGCAGTGTTACAGTGTCAAACCGAACGAACGAGCGATCTGACAGATGATGTGGCCCAACGTTTTATGAAATATAATTTATAGTTAAAAAATAAATAGTAGTTGAAAATGCCAAAATGATTTTTACAAGAATAGTTTTATGTACGTTATTGGTTTCAAAATGTTTATGTCGAAAGCCAGATAAAGTGTACTGTGGTAGTGAAAAATGTGATGGTATGTATACTTCCAAAATTCCTTGTATTTATAAATCAAGTTACAATATGTACGTATTTTTTTCTGAATTTCAGTTCCAATTTCAAAAGCCAAGACTATGATCACTTATAATAGTGCAGATCCTGATCTCATATCGTATAAAGGTAATGCTGAAGCTTTAGTATTTATGAAATCAGCAGGCACTCATGCGGAACTATGGTTTGCTGTTATTAATGGACAATCTGGCTTTGTAAATTCAAAATTTCTTCGAGAAAATAAGATATATGAAAAAAGCCCTTCATATATCGTAACATTATCTGCTCAAGACCAGGCTCCTGTGCAACCAGAAAGAGTTCAGCCACCACATGAAGTTTTAGAGGGCACAACGATATATACAACAGAACCAACAACATATGATTCACATAATGCTTTACATTCAAGTACAGAAAACACCCAAAATGATAATGTTGACACTCCTGTACTAAAATATGAAAGCCCACAAATGGAAGCACAACAAATAGAAACAAACATTTCTAATGAGGAATCTTCCATCCATTCGAGAGCACAGACAGATTCAAACAATATTGACGAATTGTCAGCAGAGTACGTATCACATACGACAGAAAAACAGGAAGAATTAAAATCAGATTCGGCGCCCGATAGTCATACATTATCTATTGCTGAAAATGTGAGTATTCCACACGGGGATGGGTATGCAAGTGAATCTATTGCTGAAAATATGGGTACCTTACATAGTGATGGGCGTGAAGGTAGTGTTTATATTGATAATATTAACGCTCCTAGTATTGATGCTCCAAAGTTGCCAGTCAGAGAACAACCTTTAATTCAAGTTGTAAATGATGCTCCTGATAACAGCTTAGAAAATTCACAAAAATCCACACAACAATCATTAGCAATAAATAGTGAAGAAATTCTAGCTAATCCAAACATCAAAGATTTTTCAGAATCACCAGTAATAGAAGAGCTTTCTCAAACAAGAATAGATGAACCATTAGCACCAAATATAGCTATTCCTATTGAAAGCAATAAACAACCTGAAGAATCTACCACTGTTGTTTCTGTTGAACCTAATAATGAAAACCCGTCTTTTGCACATACACAAAATATTTTTACCAGCAGCAGTGGAAGCATCTCAATGAAAGACACACCTTTATCTGAAAATATAGATTTTGGTAATGTGAATATTGACACACAAAATAATGATAATTTTGAAAAGAATGATTCATCTGCAGAACAAATCAATAATGGTGTAACCAAAGAAACTATTCCTATTCTAAATCCAGATATAAACAATCCAAAAATAAACAATGGTGACTCTCTTAATGCTGGTGAGATTGATGAAAATGTAAGTAGTAATCTGGAAAAAAATTCTATATATGATAATGGTGTAACTGAAAACCAATATATTCCACATTCTGATATTACTATAAATGAAAATCATCAATCTACAAATGTCAATGAGAAACCTGATACAATTCCTGCGATACCCGTAGAAAATGTGCAAACCCATAGCATCAATGAAAATTCTGACTCCACTCCATTTAAAACTTTAAATGAGGATTCTGTTAATATTATTTCAAATGCTAATGAAGCCATATCAATAGGTACAATGTCACCAGAAACACCAGCATCATCGGAAATTTCATCACCAGAATCTCCAATATCTTCAGAAAATCCGATATCTGAAACTATAGCATCACCTCCAACTCCAGCATTATCAGAAACTTCAGTATCAACAGAAAGCCCAATTCTGCCTGAAACTCCAGCATCAACAGAAAGCCCAATGCTGCCTGAAACTCCAGCATCAGAAAATTATGAAAATGAACCACTACAAAAAGGCAGCTTCTTTACAGATTTATACTCCACAGTTGCAGATATGTGGACTACGACAACTGTGCCTTCCTTCATAGAGGAATTACCTACAACTCCAGAAACTCATAATACAAATTTTGATAATAATAATTTTAATCCACATGTTCAGACTGAAAATGGTAATGACGAAAAAAGTTTTTCAATCTACGACTCATTCATGTCGGCATATCAGATTATTTTTGGAAATAATGAGAAAGCTAAACATCTTTTTGCTTCCAATGGTAATTACTTTTTTTATTTATCACTAGAATAGAGTCAAAGTGAATCCGTGAGAAATAATAGTAATAATTGTTTTATCCTATAACAAATTTTGGATAACCTTTTATCAAATACAAGAGTGGGGAAAGAGTTTTTTCATATTTTATATACAAATTCAAGATAATTCTTATCATATTTTATTTACATTTAATTATAATATTCAACAAATCATTTCTGTATCTGTGGTGATATAATCCCATTGCTATAGAAATTTTGGGACTTCTGATTAAAAACCTGTGACAAGTAATTTTGGCAGTCCTCTTGATGTTAACACTACCTAAAGAATTCTAAAGAGACCGAAACAGGTAAAAATCTGAGGATGCAAAGTCAGAGCTATATGGTGGATATATTAACACTTTCGAACCAAACTTTTTCATTGCTGAGTGGCTAAAAATGTGTGTGGTCTGGCTTTATCATGATAAAAAACCACACCCTTTCTGTTGATATCACAATTGACAATTCTGAATGTTTTTTCTCTACCTCATACTTGAGTTTCATTAGCTGTTGACAGTAGAAATCCGATTTAATGGTTTTGCCCAGCAGTAAAAGCTCCTAATGAATAATGCCTCTCCAATCCTACCATTCACTTATTGCGAGTTAATCTGGGGTTTTCTTTAGTCTGTGGAGCTTACTTGCCTTTTGGCCATGATCTTTTTCACACATTCTTGTCGTAAGTAATCCATTTTTCATCACCAGTGATCAATCTTTTCATAAACAGTTTCATTTCTTTAGGTTCCAATAGAGATTCGTAAATGAGTACACAATTCATTAGATTTTTTTCAGTAAGCTCATGTGGGATCCAAAAGCTGTTTTGTATATTCCGCTTTTATCAAATGAATCGAAACTGTTTTGTGGTCAATCCCCAACTCTTTAGCTATGTTGTAAAAACTAATATACCGATTTTGCTCTACTTTTTCCAAAATGGTATCGACTTCATTAGTTAGAGGTTGAGGAGATCGAGATTCATCTTTAACATCAAAATTACTAGACTGAAAACACTTAAATCAAATTTGTGCTACTCTTACTAACATTGCATTAGGACCATAAATATCACAATTTTTTTTCAAGGTTGTATCAAATTTTTTCCTTTTTACAATACTTTAAATGTATCAAATTCCTGCGTTAGATTCACTCATTTTGGTGGACAGAAAAACAGTTGAAAAATGGTGGAACAACGTTTTTATTTTTCTTTTTAAAAAATATCATTTATTTAGTGTTATCAAAACAAGCCAGATACAAACAGCACAACCAAAGAGATTTTACTGCACCTTTTTACTTATGAAATATGAAAAAACTTTTTCCCTGACCTAATAAATATCAATTTTTATTTATTATTACTACTGTAGCTTAATCTCAATCATAAAATTTTGAATGTTTGTTACTGTATGTAACCATTATAAGCCATTAGAGTGGTTGACTGATAACACTCTCTTTTAATTTATTAATATTCATATTCTTTTAATGTATTAAATCAATAATCTTAATCATTATATATTAATCTTCAACAATAATATTAAGTCCTTTTGCAAACTGGTAGATTTTGGCTTATGCTCGCTAGGCCGTAACTAGGGCAACATAGTATGAAGAGCCTCTGTGTAACAGTATGTGATGGTGCAGTCATGAATGTGACTGAAGAATTAAAAAAGATGTTTTAATACATTTTATTATACAATTGAAACAGCTCTAAGTTGTAGCTTTCACAAATAATTGTAACTTGTTTTGAAATGTATGTATTTTCTGTTTATTTAATTCCTGTACATGGGTACAGAACTAAAGAAATGGCAAGGGACAGTCATGAATTCTAGAAATGTGCAGTTCAGTGATCAAAAAATAATGTTTACTGCTTTTTGAGAACATTTTTCTTGTGTTTGAAGTCACATCTTGTCTTAAGAGACTTACACAAAGTAATTAGATGGTGACGGTCTGTAATCAAATATATATAGAACTTATGAATCTGGTGAATTTTACTCAACCTTGTCTAACTAATCAATGATTTCTACATTTTAGGTAATGATTGTCTCATCAGTGAAATTTGTGAAGATGGTGGTAAAGAGCAAAATAACCGACTGACAGTATTTATGCTTACTACATCCATTTCTGTACTTTTATTCAGCCTTGGCTATTATTACATTGATAAGAAAAGACAAGATGGACGATTGGTAGGCATGATTAATTCATTACAGAGGGATTTGCTTTGCTCTACGAAGGTAAATTGTTGTTATTATTATGGCAATGTCAAATTTCATATGTGTGGAATATTTAGCATTTGCCTTATATTATATTCTTTTTGTATTCTTGTACAAATTCACACTTTTATTTTTCTTAATCATAAATGATTCAGAAGAATGGTAGATAATGGTAGATGAGTCTACTATAACTCAACATTTTTTCTTTTATGTACTGTAACATATGTTCTACTAACTTCCCTTTACAGTGGAATCTCAATAACTCAAACCTTGTTAAGTTGTAATCTTCAGTAAATCGAAAAAAAATTGCCATTCCCTTCCGATGAACCCCTAAATATGTGGTATCTCGAATTATTTAGACTTTGTAACTCGAACAAAATGTTATTTCCCTACGAAGTATTGATAATACATATTTATACTCTATAACTCGAATTTCAAAAAGGAGAAAGGAGAGTCATAGTTGGTAAAATATAATGACGTCTTACTTGAATTCCCCGAAATAATAGCAATAAATTCCAAAATGAATGTTCAGATTCGGGGCTTCTAATCTATTATTTTTATCTTGTACATGTGCAATGAATGAATTACATTCATGAAACTTTCTAAGTAACACAGCTGTGAATGTTATGTTTGTTCCTTATCGACACAGTCAAATGTATTTCGAAGTTCTTGTTAAGTCGAAAACTCGTTATCTCGCATTTTTTTGCATATCCCTTGACATTGGAGTTATTGATATTCCACTGTATTCTACAAATTTTCCACTGGCAGCTTCACACATATATGTAGAATGTGTTTCTTCATCTTTTATATTGATTGATTTTTCTGTCAATCCCATACATTCCTCTTTCAATTTTGATTCTGGTACTGTTCCTATTTCGATCCTACTCACGCTCTTCATTCTAATCACGGTCCTACTCTCAATTTCCAACATTTTCCTGTTCACAATTTCTCTCTCTGTCTTGGCTTCGATTTTGCTTCCCATTCTATTTTTAATTTTAGTACTTTATCAGAACCACAATAATTATTGTGGTTCTGATTTTTACAAAGCCTAGTTAAATACTAGTGTCAAAAAAATATAGACCAGGATAATATAGTTTTCTATGGGTAAAAGAATTTTTTAATTTGATGAAATAGTTAAATTCAATAGTGTCTAATATATGGATGAAGTCGAAGACAAATGCTAAAATAGATTACCTAAAAATCTTTTCTGTGAAAAGACACTTAGATATACCAAGTTTGTCAATGATCAAGCAAACAGTGTTAAAATTTAGATAAACTGATACTTTTAATTTGAGTTAGTATTTACTACTAACAAAATAAGCACTCAAAATTAAAGGTCAATTCTTTTACATGTCATGGTTCTATACAAACTATACATAATAATTAATAATTATTATTATTATGTTTTAAAGGATGTAGTATATTTGTACATATCTTTGTATTATATATGACATTTTCTTTGCATTTATTTACAGGAGTGTGAGATCCTTAAAGAGGAGCTTACGTCTACTAAAACAAAATTGGCAGGTATTGAGGATAATTCGTTTGGAATGGATGACATGGTCCAGTCTCTGAAAGAAGAAATCGAAGAAATGAAAGTCCAAAACGAAAGGCTCAGAAATTCTTTAGATGACAATGAGAAGTTGCTCAGAGTGTCTGAAAACACTGCTGGGGAACTACAGAACACTTTAGGTGAGGTGGAAAACACACTCAGCGAACTCCTATCTGAAAGAACACATTCTGAAGAACAAATTGCTGAGTTGAATGGTAAATTTCATTATTTCTTTTTTATGTTTAATTGAATCTTATATAAGTTGTCACCCAAGTCTTCCAAGGTCTACTTTTAAATTAAAAATTGGTTTCATTTAATTATTTACTTTCATTTAAATCTAAGTTAGGATATGTGTCAAATATCGCCCTTTATTTATAAATGTAGTAATAGCTCATGTTTATTATATAACAGGTAAAAATTTTGTTATGGTTTTTATGGTGGAGTTTATATGATTTCATTGGAATATGTATGAAAATTTGCTTTTTACTACTCCAAATATATTTTAGAAGTTGATCAACTATTACTTAACTTGTAAAGCCTGTTTAATTGCAATAGTTTTCCTTTCAACTTTGTTATATATATGCTCCAGTCATGATTGTTTTCACATATCCAAGAATGACTATAGAATATTCCCCAGGAGAGCACTTTGGTCTAAAAAAATTAGTACTTTAAAGCTTAATATTTCACAGATGAATCCATAAATCAAAAAATGGTTTCCATGGACCTGCAATATTTTTCAATAAACTATCTAATGATAACCCACATCACAAGATAGATGAGAAAAAAAATTCGTCCTCACTTTACACATAGGGGAGGTACCCTAAAAATAATTTATGTTCAAAATTTTATTCTACTTTGTCATAAATAATGTATAAAAAACCATACCAAATTACAGCTTTCTATACTAGAGAGTCTTTGAGCTAAACTGACAGATAGGCGGGTGGATATGGTGAAACAAAGGTTCCTTATTGACTACAGAACCTTAATAAAAAGAGATCCTTGTTAATTTTAGAACTGACGGTACTGAAACGTAAAGACGAAACAGTATAACATATCTTCTATATTTAATTAATTAAACTACATTCCACCTCAAAAAGTGGCAGATTAAGGCAAAAGCTATATGATGCTCATAAACAGGGGTTCAAAAGAGTCCAACATTGAATTATGTGGATTATGAATACTTTTATATAAACATCATGAAAGATAATCAATGTAGATAAGGCAGTTTAGCGGTTGTATAAAATTTTCATCAAATATTGAAATACTTTGATGAAATTTATCCTAAAATATTCAATTATAACTTGTAAAATTATAATTTTAAGTTTGTTGAAATTATGAATTAAAAATATTAGTAAAATTGAAATATTTATTAACTGAAGGATAAAAATAATAAAAAAAAACCCTTGGTATTGCAGGAAAAATACAAGCATTTGAAGAAGAACTTATATCTGTCAGTCGAGAACGAGATTCTTTTCAACTGAAGTATGTGTCAGCAGAATCTGCCTTAGAGGAGGCATTTAAGCAGAAAAAAAATCTAGAAGAAATCAATACAAAATTACAAGAGGCTGAAAATACTATAGAATTGCAGAAGCATGAAATTGCTGCACTAAAGGTACTTATAATATTCTAATCTGTAATTATTTTTACTCTTTAGTGTGATTAGGTGCTGGAATTATCTCTTAAGATATAGTCCTTTAGATTAGATGATTTAAAAAGATATACCCTTTAGGAATCTAGGATTATCAAAGGTAAGTAAAATAATTGTTTAAATTACAAAACAGACTCTAAGCAATTATAAACTGCATCTAAAGAAAATATTGAGCAACATTATTTGTTATTTAAGTATATTTTTTCAATATTATATCTAATTTCAGACCACTCTGTATAAAATCATTCAATATCTTCAATGAAACACAAAATAATATTTATTATAGTGACTATATTATTACAATGGATAGTGAAAACTTGGTCTCTTTTAAACATGTCCTAATGTAAAAAGTCTTAAATGTAATAAAAATAAAAAACCATGTCCTCGTGCCTCAACTACTGTTATGTGAGAAGTTGCGTGTGTTGCTTCCGAATTGTAATTAATTTTCTATATTTGTTTTGTTCTAACTCTTCTTTATTGTTTAATCATTCATATAGTTATTATTTATTTACATAGTGTGCTATGTATTTAGGTGCAAAAACGAAAGTTCATTTAGTGAAACAAGTATAATGATAGCATAAAATATAAATATTTTAGTACACTAATAATCAAAAAACCATCCATCGTGTATCCAGAAAAAAATATTTTACTCCTATTATTTAGCACTTACAATAATTGCATTTAAAACTTGTCTTTGGTTTCTAACTAATTTCGGTAAATTTCATTAATAAAAATTTACCGAATATTTAATTTAATTTCATACCTACCATAGAGGCGTAATATGCCACGCCCCTTCCTCCACAGTGACCGACGCGACGCTACCACGCGCCGTCGTCTTGGCTGAACACTAATAAACTTGTCTCGCGTATTTGACATTTTAAATTGTCTCTTAAACGATGCAGTCAAAAAACATACTTTAAAAAAGGAATTTCTTGGTGATAAAGCAATTCATTTCTATAAAGAGTGACATGGTGTATATGAAAAAAACCGTCTAATAGAAATATCACTCAATAGATTACGACACGGTCGCGGTTCCATGCCTATGTCGTATTATTTCTTAAACCATTCGTCTAAATTATATACAGTAAAAAGGAAAAATCTTTTGTTTTAAATACTCGAGATGATAAATTTACTTATTTTGATAAGAATTCTTAATTGTCGATAGTATGGTCAATAAATATCATCTAACAATTTAGAAATATAAAACACTGCTTTTTGTGACTTAAATATAAAAGTTAGACATATGCTGTCGCCGACATTTTTGTACACATTATCAAGATCTAAAACTCATCAAATATCTCTCATCGTTAAGGTAGCTTTTGTAAGAAACATTTTCGTTAGACCGTATTTCTCCAACTTACTTTGCAAATCTGACTACCACAAAAAAGTCTTTTCATTTTTTGGGTTAATATACAGCATATGACACTGATAAATAATGTGACTTACTATTGGTAAAAGAATTTTCAAAATTGGTTGAGTGTATCCAGAGATTACCCCCCTACAACGTTACAAACTTACAAACTTTACCTCTTTATAATATTAGTATAGATAAAGTTTTAAGCTTAAGGGTTTCTCATTGCCAATTAAGTCATCAAGACTAAGACTCTTATGATTTCTATGACGTAATCATACAAGGGTTCATAGCTTATGATTCCTAATCTACTATTATTATTTATTATTATTATGTGGCATTTGGCATTTTTTTTGTACTCATTCATCCACATACTGAAACAGAACTCTGTATGGCCTACATGTATATCTACTGTTTGATTATACATGTGTGTTTACATACGCGCGATCGTTTAGTCAATTAATTTAATAGAATTTTGTAGCACGAAACAGTCTGGCTTTGAATTGAGAATAAAAGTTCGATTGTCACAGGGTTCACGATCTGAACCTAGATTTTATTGAATTGTCGCGAAACTCCACAGACTGATGTTTCGTTTCGCTTGCTGTTTATTTATACACATATTTTAAAATGCTAGATATATAAATTTCTTGAAGTAATTTACACCTTAAAATTAAAATGCAATAGGCAAGTAACACAGTGAAATAAAATAATACGCAATAAAATTAAATTAACGAAAGAAATAGAATTAAAATTAAGTACTTGCAGTAAAATCTTACAGTTAAGAATTTAGAATACCACTGTTATTATCTTGCTATGCAAGGTTTCCTATATTTAAACTGCAATTGTTTTAGCAAATTATTTATTGCACGACTTTATTACAATATTTGAATTTTATGTACCAGAACCGCCTCTGGGGATAGAACTTCAATTTGCAATGGAGCCAGGTGTTTGATCTAACCTCTTTGCAGATGGAGCCTCATTTGTGCATATAAATTTGGACTAACAATCCTGATGCGTATCCGATCTGCTCGTCTAACTCCGGGTACTTTTGAATATGACATCACCGAGACAGATCAAATGCAAAATGCGAAATTTAATATCTCTGTTAATAAACTTTATTTCAATTTTAGGGTCAGCTCCGGGGAGCTAGTTCTCATTCAGGCCAATGAACTGCCAGTCTGAAAGATAATCATTTATCAGGAAATCTGAACACAGGAAAAAACAGTATAAGAATAAATATTAATAGTGGGGCTTTTCTGTCGGGTCACTGTGACCCCTAACTTGAACTGCATAATATTCCTTAAGTATTCGCTCATCTCGATTCACCCGCGGTCGCGCTGAGGTCAACGTCGATCGCGGCCTCTGGGGTGCGGCCCGACCTTGTCTCTCCGGGTTTAAAAATCGGCACGCCTTTCCCGTGTTCCAAAATTGACTGCCCTTACCCCGCGCGCCCAGCGTCCGCGCATAATAACATCGCCCGGCCGCGGCCATATTGTCTTCCCTTTAATTGTTTTCATAAAGACATATGCCGCTTTCTCTCTTTTTTTCCTAAAGACACTGACGCAAAAAATTGTGCACATTGCCATTTGTTGTTAGATTCTTATAAAGAGTCATATACACGAAACTTAATTAAAACTTACAAAATAAATATATAAAAATAGTAACCTAGTTCACGTCATGAATTGAACTAATCAATTTTAATAAAATAATCAAATTATGTATCAATGAATATTGATAAATTAATCAAACAAATCAACCCTCAAACCTAAACAGTTAAATAAAGCGATAACTCATATCTCACCTAATTAATTATGAATAAATCTATCATCTACTCATTTCAAATCAATTAAATCCTCCAAATCATCTAAATCAAAGTAGACAAATATCACACCTAATTCAATTCATAAGGTCAATCATAATCATATCCAATAATACAACTCATGATATTATCCATAAATTGTCCTTATATCAAGATGTGAACAAAACATGATAACACAATACGTTTAGTGAAATGTATATAAATTAATAATAAAACCTCAAATTTAATATTTTCAAACAGCTTCTTATTAGACGCTGTTCGGAAATGCTATTGCATAAGACGTACTGTGTACATTCCTTTTCTCTTTTTTTTCCTTTTTACTTTACGAATAGTCAAGCTTACCTTTAAACATTGATACATGTCCATAATAATTTAAGTGAACTAAAACTCGTCTTTCTTACAATGATTTTGTTTGTGTCAATCGAACTAAAGATGTCCGAAACAAAAGACTGTTTTTTTTTAATATTATTTCCAACGACACAATCTCGTCAAAAGGAATGAATTACATTGCGTTTCTATGAACTCTAAATATATTTTAGTATTTTTATTTATAGACTTAAGAATCCGTTTCAATATACATCGAAATTTTCATGAATCAAAAGAAGTTTTCAAACAAATACAAAGGAGGGCTTTTTTAAGTTTTGTGTTTAAAAGCATACTTTATATTTCCATGCTTCAATTTTCTGACCTATATTATTTCCATTGAATGAAAAAAATAAATATACTATACCATATGGAATTGATGATACATCTTTCTGTAAATCTCTTTCTTTTTTTGAACAACTTTGCTAAAGAAATCATAGTAATTGAAGTAGAGCCGTTTCTGAGAAAAATAGCTTAGAACGTGTTCTAAAAATTTAATATCTTCCAACTTTGCGACCTTGCTAAAGTTCTTGTATCACGCCGTGCCCCCCATATAATTCTCAAAGTGCGACCAACCTCGCCCCCGCATTCTTGCGTGAATATCGCGTTTCTTTAGCTACTTCGTTAACCTTCCAAGGAACTTTAGATATTTTGTTGTGTTATGTTTACCATATTGACATTATAGAAACTAAGATTGTGTGTGATAAATATTGAAGTGTTTAATAACAATGACTTTTACTGTTATCGAATATGTAAACTTGATTTATTGTTGGATAGTTTGCAGAGGTGACATTTCTGCTTGCGAGTCTGTAAGTTGTGTGAAGTATCGTTTTCGCGATAATTTGTCTTTGTTTGCCTTGTTTGTTTAAAGGTGAGTGAAATACCTAAGGATAATCAGAGAATAATGTAATAATAGCTTTGGCGACCTTTCCATCATTGGCAATATCAAGTGTCATTTGTATGTAAATGACTAGATAATTTCATTAAAAAATAATCGAATAACCCGAGCTAGGAGCGACAGCGCTCGCAATGTCGGTCAGGCCCAGCATTTAGTAGATCTGTGTCCATATTATTTTGTATTGTTTATGGATATACTTCCAAGTATATGTTTTTGTTATAAATATTTTGACAGAGTTGTTCTAAAGAAGGAGGAAATTATGAATATTTGCGAAAGATGCATGATCAATTCCAAGCTATATAATTAGAATTTGTTACTTGTGTTATTTATTTAATACTTATATATTACATATTTGTTTTACAGGATTGTATTAAGGATTTGAAAAAAGAGGGTTCATCAAATATCGATGTCGCATCAATCATTGATCACACTGAACTCAAAGCTAAACTAACTAAAGCATTAGGAGAAAAAAGTGCCTTGGAAGAAAAATATAGTGTAAGGATTTATTGAATAAATTTTAGTTAACTTGTTTTCTTGTATATTTGTTCGTCATTTACCTTTTATGTTGCTATAAATAAAAGGTAAATGACACAAATATAAATAAAACTGCAAGTGTAGTAGTTTGTAAAATTTTTTCTCTTACATTTTAACCTAAATGGCAATTTTTATTTCTTTCTTTATCAAAGTGTGCATGTATAATACATATAATTGCAAGCTTTATGATTTACTCGCCTATTGAAACTATCTTTTTTTTTTAAATAATGGAATGGATTTTGATGTTAAAAATTCTACATTCCCTCATTCTTAGGTGGAACATAAAGAACGAAGTCGTTTGCAAGAGGAATTACATTCAACACAGCAGTCTCTTCATACAACTGCCCAGCAAGCTACTGAGGCTGTCACTCGACTTGAAGTCCTCGGAAAGTATTTCCAGGAACGAGAGAGTGAACTTATGAAGTGAGTTTTACTTTGATAACATTGATGAGGAAAAACATACTCCACAAATATAACATTAAGCACTAGTCAGATTAGTATATTAAGGTTTTCAATATTCAATAGTACAATGTCGTAGAAAACAATAGATATAAAAGCAATTCACCATCAACTGATACTAGATTGATAAATTTAATATCATTGATTTTTAAGCAACAATGAAAATTATGATTTCTTAAAAACTAACAATTTCCCTTTCAAATAATTTATTGTTATAACGATATGTATCCAAATTATAGTATTTAATATAATTTCTCTTTCATGTTGATCTTATAGCTACTTTATTTGATTGTACAGAAGTATTAAACAAAATTTTAGAAATTGCCCTATGACATGATATAAGTGGTCCCTGAACTAACATTAGTTAAAAATTCTAGTCTATGTACATATGAACTTTTTTTATTAATTTTTTATTGACTTTCATTGCCTGATTTGGTATTTATTACATGATGCTTGTTTTTCTTGCCAGTTTGTCTTTATTTTATTCAGGCACTTCTAAACAACCCCTAGTACTGAATGATGTTAAAACTATTTCTGTTCCTATGAACATAAGTTATTCAAAATTTTTGACTTTTGAATAGTAATGGAAAAAAGAAGCCTTTGATCTAGTAAATGTTCAGTTTTGTAATTGAAATTCTCAAGTTTTTGAAACAAATTCAATATTTTATATATTCTATAGAAAGTATAGGCAATTTGATATATGATAGTACGAAGTAGTGTCTTTTTAGACTTACATTTAGGAAGATTTTTTTTTTATTTTATTCTTGTATTGTGATGTCACTAGTTACTGATATCACTAGATTTTAATCATTGCTCTTGAATATTTAAAAAATCAGAAAAAGGCTGGAAGTGTGTCAACAAATCCTTCCCTAACTTTTCATTTATTGTTGATTTCTCATTCTTTTCACACTGAAACAAAATCTCTTAAATACTCTACACTTTATATTCTTACTACCTAGTCGAGTATATTGTAACACCACAATGATCTTTAATTTAATTGGTTTAAATTTGACTTTTATTTATTAGACCATTTAAAATTTAAACTTTTGTATTTTATGTGTTCCTATAATCAGTAGTAATCGATTAAATATGTTTTTTAATGTTGTTTGTCCTCTTATTATATCCTCCAAGGGAACTGAATGCAAAAGAAGCATTATGGCTGAGTAAACAAGGCGAGTCAGCTAGCACTGTCGAAAAAATAGAAGCTCTCCAACAAGAGGTACAGAGATATAAGTAAGTTTATTTTGTTCTCTCTACTTATTTAGAGCTAACTAGTTTACGAAAGATTTTCATCATTAATACAATATTAAAATTGCATAGTTTTGTTAATATAATGAATAAATGAATATATTAAGGTTAGTGCATATTGATTAACATTGACAACACTTAACTTTTACAACTATGCAGGAATATCTAAAATCGAGCATATTGAAATCTCTATTATTATGTCAAAAAAATGTTGGATTTATACATAATTACCAAATTTCACAATTTTTATAACTTCAAAGAAAAATAGCTTTTCTTTTCTAGGTTTTTGTCCATGTAGACTTGATAATAATAACCGATTCTACAGTATGGAAATAAATAAGTCATGGATCAGATTTTAAGTTATACCTTAAGTTACCAAACTGAATAACCTGTCAAAATACATTTACGGCGGTGTATTTCAAACTCTCATTTGAAATAACTGATTATTAAAATTAAAAGCTAAACATGTCAAAATGTGTTGTTTTAAGTTCACAGTTGGTATTTAACTAAAGTAATCTTAAAGATATGAGCATTTTTAACAATAAATTAATGTCACAAATGCCAATATCTCTAAGATTCTCTATATTTCAACATGTTTAGTTTTTAATTTTAACAGTTATCAGTTAACTATTGCACATGAGAGTTTGAAGTACACCACTGTTAGTGTGCATATATGTTGTCATAATAAACAAATGACACAAAAATTTGAGAAACCATTATGCTGTGTTCAATTTCTTCTAAGTAGTTGATGAGTCATAAAACACACAATGTACAAACACAGTCTTGTTACAGTTTTGTAATATTTATGTAGATATTAATATATTTCAGTTTTAAGTTTTTACTTTTAACAGATTTGTTAAAGTATCACTACATACGACTTAATGGTTTTAAATTAAAATAATACAATTCATATAATGTCATATTTGCAGAGAGAAATGCGATTCGCTCACATTAGAGCTAGCGGAACTGGAGTCGTCGAAGCGCACGGCGATCACCGAATTGGAAGCGCGAGCGCACGCCGCCTGGTTGGAAGCTCGCATGGCGCGCCGGGACGCCGCCGCTGACCGCGACGCCGCCGCTACCCTCCGACGCAAGCTGGCCTCTATGTCCACGCAGCCTGAGGGGGCGCCGTCGCCACAACAGCGTATGTATTATTCAAGAACTTTCTAAAGACTAATTCGGCTCACCCGTTTAAAAATATATCTTAACATGATAATTAAAATGGTTATTAAATAATATAAAAAAAATTACATTCAATTTTCTATTGCAATTTGAATTGCCTACACATAGCACAATCATAATACTTTATTTTTCAAATAAATAAAATACCCTTAACAGTAACAGTATAATAGATATACATATAAATCAATGTCTCTTTGTATATTACTTATAGACTTGAATGTGCACTCGATCAATGCACCTTAATTTATGGGTGGTGTTTGACACATCACATGAAAGGTTTATTAAGTATTTATCTAAAAACCGGTCAATGCGAGTTAGATTACTGGAATGATCCTGAGCTATATATTTTTGTTACATATTTAACACAAAAATTGTGATTTCTTTCATTCACTTTGATATTCTTTACACATTCTTATTATTTATTGTTTTACTTTAGAATTTATACTGTTGTCACAGCAAGTTTCACATTGGTGCATTTTGCTTTTGCTATAGACCAAAAATCAAAAAAAAAATATTATGGTTCAAAAGACACAGCCTTGCAAAGATAGAACAAACAGACAGACTTACAGATGTTATAAGGTTCAGTATTAAGGTTCCTTTGGCACCATTTAAGTATAGAGTCCTAAAAATCGACATTAGTTTTGTACATCCACTTTGTAATACCACTTGATGAATTGAAGTTAACGTTATGTTTAAAACGTTACTCAAAAGATTTAAAAATCATATACAAAAATCATTAGTAGTCTGTGTATAGACTCAAATATATTTGGGCGATTAGGCTCAAAATGGATTTTTAATACCTTAAATACAGCATTTCTTGTAAAGGAGCTATGTTAAAGTTTACTTTGATTCATGATATACACAACATAATACAGTTCACATAGCATTGTCTACTTTTTCATGTAGAATAGGATATTAAATGTAAACAGTTTTGTAACTTCGTTTTTGACATCTTAATACACATTTGTATATTCAGTAATTTTTGAGTAGTTCATGAAAATAATTTGCAAAAATGATGTACTTTTTATATTATAACTATATAAATACAATCTAGTAAGATGTTACTGGTACGATTTGATCATACTCAAACTGATTGAAGTCAATTGTGGAAACTAAATAATCAGTCTTTTTAGGAATTGAAATTTGAATTTTTTCCAAAAATCCATTTTTAAATAAAGTGGACAAAACCTCTTCACAACTATTTAAATTTATTTGTCGACATTTATTTGCTTTTAAAACATTAACATTTGACAATATCTCATTTATTTTATGTTATGCCTAAAGTTTATATAGAGCAACCATTATAAAACAATCATAATTTTAATGTCTCAGGTATCGCATCTCCTTTGGATAATTCGGGGCCTGACAGTCTGGGCATGGGCGTGGGTGTGATACCACCGCCTTTACCCCCTATTGCGTTTTTGCCACCTTTGTTGCCACCACTGCCTCGACCTCCACCACTTGGAAGATTACCATCTCCACACCCACCCAGGTGATTTATATTTCACTTTTTTCACATTACATTCATTGCAACTATGGGACTCTATTTTCATAAGTTTAACTATACAAGAAGTTATTTTAACTTATTTGCATTATACATATCCTACATGTTAATGTGTAACTCATTGGTTTAATCTATCAATTACAATGTATGTTAATTGAATTTGAAATATTTGTTGTTTGTACCTTTGTTTTTATTGAATTTATTTTAGATATGCATATAATTAATTCAAATGCTAAAAAAACTAATCCAAGTTGGGCCAAAAGACTATTACAAATATTTAATCATTTTTGAGTTCAGTACTTTATTTCACCTATTCATCTCATTATTGTAACATGATATCATTAACATCTCCATAGAGGGTGAAAGTGCTTCATCTAACCATAAAATCTTTAATTACCGTGAGAGCAAAAAAGATATTACTGCATTTTTATAAATGATATACTTTTGATATAATTGCTACATAAATGCACTTGCTGCTAGGTACTTTTGACATTTGCTTCTTGGTTTATTTTTTGCATTCAATCTACTTTCAGTATTTGCCTTATACTTGTCATTTGAAAATAAATAACTCATATGTACAAACTCTTATTTGTAATATTTTTTTGTGTTTCGTCTATCATGTTAATAAATTATGTCTATCGCTGAGATATCAAGTATGTCGCAAAAAGTGCATATGCCTCTTTTAGAACTGTAAGTCATGCAAATGTTTATGAGTACTAATTTAACAATACTACACCAATACTGATATAGCATCGCACTCCTCTAACTACAGGTACAACGACCGGCGTTACTCGCCGGAGAGCCGGTACTCTCCCGACACGGCGCGCTACTCGCCGGACAGCCGGTACTCGCCGGAGCCGGCGCGCGCTCGCCCGCGGGCGCGCTACTCGCCCGACAGCCGGTACTCGCCTCGGCGGTACTCGCCGCCGTCGAGACGTCACTCGCGCGAGAGGTACCGTTTCTATCTTATAAATTAGTTAAATAAGCGGTCATACTTACAGCTGCACTGCAAAATTAATTTCAATATTTACAATTGATTTTCTTGTTTTATGTAAGTTCTGTTCTTCCAGTTAGAGGTGTCCTTTGCTATATTTTTTTTTTTCGAAACGCAATCTTTACCCAGAATATATTTAGAAACATACTTCCGTTTCAGTTATTAATCCGAATGTTTAATTTTTTACATATAAGCAGGGGGGGCACTATTATTAATTCAAATTCATCCAGAGTCATAAATTCGGACAACATTGACATTAATAAATATTCGAATACCGTATTTATAATAATATAAATAAAGTCGTATTACATAATGTGCAGACAATATCTGGTGTTGTAGGTACCACGAGGGGCGCAGCTCTCGGCAGCGCAACGGACCAGCGCTCGACACCGAGACGGAGTATGCGTCAGACAGCCCCGGACGGTCGCCGCCGCCGCGGCGCCGCTACTCGCACGCCTCAGGTGGACCCTCTTTTTAGCTAGGTCTTGACTTAAGAAAAAGTCTTATTTTATTCTTTCTGCAAATTTTAATTTGTCTTTGTGTGCGCACAAAGAATGTCTCCTTATATAGAAATAGAATTACCAAAATTATAGATATATAATATACAGAAATCGGAACCCACAGTGAGATCGACCTGTATAAAAAATGAAGAAATTCATTATATGTCGAGCGAATTTGAATTGTAAAAAAATCATTGTCAAATTTTAATTTACTTTCAGCAAGGGCGGGCGAGTAACAACTAGTTATTATGTAAAAATGTTAGCTTAAGGGATTAGAAAGAAAAGGACAGAATGTGTTTGATGTAGAAACTCACTTTATGTTACTTGATAATTTTATAGAAAGACTAAAAAATTTGTCATAAAACTTATATGGAACAAATTTAATTATCTTTAAAACATTTTAATTTTGAACAATTTATGAATAGTAATATATGAATAATATATGAATAATACAGAATAGTAATCTCAGATTACTATTTAATTAGGTATTACAAGTTACCACCATTAGTAAACTGTTGTTTATATTGTATTTCATTCATCACCTAATAATATAATTCTAATTCATGAGCATCATTAAATAAATATGTTTGTCACTTTTGAAAATAAAATTAATATAACTATGTAATCATTTTTTTTTTTTTTTGCTTTCCAGGACCCAGTTCTGGATCAGGATGTTCCTCAGAATCAGAAAAATAATTGCAAACGTGGTATAGTGACTTAATTTGAAAATGGTAACTAGACACAGTTTTTTAACTTTTGAAAGCGTTCAGTACTGATGCAGTGATGACCAGACATAGTTTACAAAATGCTTTGGTTAATTAGTTCGTAGGAAATCTATAATTTGCCATCGATGAAAACGATATTGGAGATCAGAAGTATTATTGATGTCATATGTTTATTTTCCCATAACTGCAAATACAGATAAAATGTAGTCCGTATTTATTTTCAGAGAATACTACTTTAATATTAAAAAGAAAGTTAGTGATTTTTAGTATTTATTATATTATTTGCCAACCAATAGATATATTAAAAATAATGTTAGTAATGCCTTTAAATGTGGAATTATGGATTAATAAAATAATGTTCATTGTGTATTATCTATCATAAATCATTGGTTTTGTTACGCCAAAGAAATATGAATTTACTTATTTTTTCTTCTTCCTGTACCTGAATATTGTACTTTTTTCCTACAAACTGACAGATTAGCTGCCTAATTTTCGGTTGGAAACCTTAAATTAACCCTATTTGATTTGACGCAGAAGATTGATTTTGTTTAATAATTATTATTTACTATCTATAATATTCTTTATGGCGAATCTCGGCCTAAAGCTAATGTTCAGTCTTTTAATTTATTCGTTTATTTATACATTCTAAAGGTTTATGCAAAACGAAATATATAATTTTCGCCTTTAATAATGAAAATTTTTCCTAGGGAGCTCTGCTCAATGTTTGTGGTCTCTTTAGTTTTATTTTCTTCTAGTGAATTACTAATTGAATGAAAAAGAAATAAAAATATAGTTTTTTTTTTTATATATGCAATAAACATTATTCAGATTTTGTAAATGATCTTATACAAAACTACAAATACCTTTGCTTATATTAAATAAGAAGGTAAAAATGTTTTCATTAAAATTTTAGTTCATATCTATTTTCAGGAAGTATATCAAATATCTAAGGATAATCAGGAAGCATTTTATTTTATGTGAACTTGAAATGTGTAAGTTAACAGTTGATAATAAAATTAATTTATGACATTTGTTTTTATGGGTCTTAATTGTATTATATTTGCAATGGTTTATAAATAAATGTATTTATCTTATTGCATAACAATATTTTATTTATAACTAAATATAAGAATCTTTATTTCATAATATATATTTACTAGGGTACAATATTCCATGGTATGTAGCTGGCTGGTTCTGGTTCCTTGAGCTGTGAAGAGATTTTTAGTGATTAGTATAGTTATAACATTGTTATTATTAGTTCATTTTCTAAATAAAAGTACTACCCACTTGTCGAATAATATGCAAAATTTCCAAGAGATTAATTTTCAATTATCATATTAAACCTACTTTTTTCATGAATTTTACCTTTTTAGTATCAATAGCTGACTTTTTCACAGTTTTAATTTAAACTATTATCTGAAATAGTTCAAAAATTAATAATAGATAAGAAACAAAATTAAAATTTTGTTTGTGCCTTATTAACCAGTGTTATTGTGAAAATGGAGAATATGGACGAGTTCAAGTTAAACAAAAAGATTCCCAATATTAACATTCACAAACTATTTTAAAAATTCAATGTCACTAGTTTTTGATGTTCACTATGTCCTATATCACACTTTTACTTTAAAAAAATACATAAAGATTTAAGTCAAGTAGTTCCCATAGAAGAGTTTGAATATATAAAATTGATCTATCTTCATTGAATTATATGTCTTAGTTTTCCTATATTTATGAGTTAATAAATAAAATGCAGTTTTACATCAGATAGTCACAAATATTTTACTTATATGCACAACCCATACAACACTTCCAGTTGTTACTAAGAAGGTAGATTTATAATTGCACCGTAGTCTCCAGCTTGAGTTTATGTTGATTCATTATGTTTACCTTCAACTTTAAAGCAAACGGTAATTTAATGGTAACAGTCTACATACGTGAAGGGTCCATATGGAATTCTAAGAAAAAAAAGTACCTTCTTAGTGATATGATCTTCGCAGGCCATGCGTATTCGAGCTGCAGTAGCGGGCGCATCCAGTCGAAACTCTAGCGGAGCGCCAGCGTCTATCCGGGCCGCTCTGATCGCCTCTAATATCGCGAAATACGCTGACGACGCCAAAAATAGAGGCGGCTCCCCGACAGCCTATAAAATTATTTTTTTTAATGATGTGCTTGTGTGGAAGGTAATTGCGTATTTACTGTCGACGGAGCGTCGTATGTAATTATTGCTCTCCTTCGTATTTTGTAAGATCAGTCCATCACCAAATTGACACGCCAATCCAATATTTTCATTTTCTTAGATTTTACTTTTAGACTTTCAACTCGCACAAATAAAAAAGTAATAATTTTGATGAAATCGTCATCTTAGACAAATTCTACTTATGATACTTACTTTAGACGAGTAAACTGCACGAGGATTCGGAGCGCCTTTCAGTAGGGACACGTTGAACTCCAGCGGAATATCTCCGAAGCCGGGTATCTTATAAGCGCCCGGACCTCTGGAGTACAAAGTACCAGTCGGAGAATATATTAATTCTTCTATAGTGAACAGACCGTAACCTTGGACAAAAGCTCCCTCTATTTGTCCGATGTCTATAGCTGGATTTATGCTTTCACCCAAATCCATAACGATGTCCGTTCTTAAAACTTGATGATCCCCACTGAGACAATCGATCTCTATCTCGGTACAGGCAACGCCGAAAGTAAAATAGTTGAAAGGTTTTCCGGTATTAGTTTTGAAATTATATCCGATGTCAGGAGTGGCGTGGAAGCCGGTGGCCGACAAACTGACTCGATCCAGATAAGCGGCGATCACCCAATCTTCCCATTTGCCGTCGGGTTTCTTCTCTTTGTACGGTTTCAATCGATCAATCAATGTCGTACACGCTTCTAGAACGGCCATACCGTTGAGATCTGACCCCGCACTGGCCGCGGTAGCAGAGGTGTTCGGTACTTTATCAGTTGACGTTTCGCTGATGTGGATCTTGGAAACATCTATGCCCAAAATTCTCGAAGCCACTTGGATCATCTTAGTATGCAGACCCTGGCCCATTTCCGTGCCTCCATGTGAAAGCAGAACAGATCCGTCGACGTATATGTGAACCAATGCACCTGCTTGATTCAGCAATTTTTCTGTAAAAGCTATTCCGAACTTTGTCGGAATAATGGCGATTCCCCGTTTACGCCAACGATGTTGCCTATAAAATTAAATTTAGCGTTTATAGTCGATGATATTAATTATTGAAAATATTTTATGTTACATTATGAAGTGAAAATGTACATACTTATTGAAATTTTCTATACTAATTTTTCTTGAAGCTAAATTACTTTTTTCTATACATTCTTCCCAACATCTCTGTAAAGTGCAGTGTGTCAACACTTGACCATAGTGAGTCGCATGATTCTCTTGGTACAAGTTTAATTTACTGATTTCTTCAGGGCTTTTACCTAACTTATAGGCAATATCCCTCACCATGTTTTCTGCCCCAAACATTCCCTGAGGGCCACCAAATCCTCTGAAAGCGGTGTTCGACGGTAAATTGGTTCTGCAAACATGACCAGTCACCTCGACATTTGGTATGTAATATGCATTTTCAAAGTGAAACATTGCTCGTTCAACCACCTAGTAAAGAAGACAAACAAATGTTTTCTGTTTATATAAAATAAACAATATAATGAACTGACTAATGGCAAATTGCTAATATGTCTGATAGTAAATCAAAAGAAGGAGGGCTGTTATGGATATTCTGTTGCAAAGATACTTGAAAGTTCTTAATAACTTAAATGGAAATTAACTTTGTCAGCACAATATCCCTAGAATTATATTTGAGATAGAATTTGTAGATCTTACAAATCACAAAGATCTTTTGTGTTAATAATTAAAAGTTTTTATTTGTAAAAGTATTCAAACACTTACGGGTCCTGATAAATCTATGGAATAGCCACCATTATTGTATATATTCACTATAGCTCCCTGTATTCTACCTTCTTTGTTTGCTGCTACCTTATATTTTATTAAAAACGGATGCCTAGTGCCAGTCATCTGCATGTCCTCGTCTCTGTCTAACATGCAGCGCACAGGCCTGTTCAATTTGTGCGCCGCGAAAGCCACCGGCAAAGCGACAAGCATCCCCCTAGATTCTTTCCCACCAAAACCTCCTCCCATTCTCTTCACTCTTGCCACTATCCTGTTCATTGGAACTTGAAGGACGTGCCCTACTAATTTCTGTAAATAAAACGTTTGCAATAACTTATTCTGCTGGTATGATGAAAAATATTTATACAATTTATTATCAATAATTATAGGTATAATTATTGTACCGTAGAAAATTGAGAAATTATAAGTTAAATAATTCTATACGTACATGTCAGGGATTAGTTTTACGTCTTTTAGTAAAGAATTACTATTTTACAAGTCCAATCATAAAATTAATTTTTAACAAAAAGCCCCCATTTCATGTCATTAATTATTGCTCAGTTGTCATATCAATATATGTACATAGGTACTTAAAGTCACAGCACACATATAAATGATGGTTAAACGTTTATCTATATACATAGCCATATCATATAACATGGAAAAATAATAGGCGCATCATAACACGTTTAAATTGGAGCAATTTGAGTGTTGTGTGGTATAATTATCCATATTGGTCATACAAATTGACTTTAATTTAGGTCAGTATTTTATTTGTTTTTCCATTACTTATAATGAATTTCAAAAGCGTCAAGATACGAGGGGCGGCTGATAAGTCCGCGGCCTAAGGCATTAAATGAAAGAAAAGTATGAGTATTTTATTTTTATTTTTCAATATAGTCTCCCTCAAGCGAAATACATTTTTCACATCTGGTGTATAACGCCTTCAAATCGCCCAAAAATATTCCTTTTCTTTGCAGTCAAAATGGCTTTCTACAGCCATCTTCATTTGATTGTCATCAACAAATCTACGACCACGTAACTCCTTTTTTAAATTGGAAAAAAGAAAATAGTCGCTGGGAGCTAGATCTGGGCTGTAGGGTGGGTGGTCAATTTCCGAGAAGCTCGTGTCCTTCAGGACCTGCCTCGAAACCCGCGCCGTGTGGACAGATGCATTGTCTTGTAAAAACAGCACTCCGCGCGATAACTTCCCACATCGCTTCTGTACGACTGCCTCTCGTGCCTGAGCCAATAAATTCGCGTAATATTGACCATTCATAGTAGTCCCCTTTGGCAAGTAATCAATTAGTAAAACACCTTCACTATCCCAAAATTGTCGCCATAAGCTTCGATGCCGACTTTGAACCTTGAATTTCTTCGGCGGTTTTCCTTTTCGTCCATTGCATGGACTCCTGTTTAGATTCCGGATTGTATTGACGAACCCAGGTTTCATCCACGGTTACAATTCGGTCGCAAATTTCGTCTATATTATCCCCCGACTAACTCCAAAAAATCCTTACTTGTCTGAAGTCGCCGCTGCTTGTCAAACGGCGTTAGCATTTTTGGTACCCAACGTGCACTGATTTTTCTCATATTCATATGCTCGTGTATAATTTCTCCAACTCGTTCTTTACTAATCTGCAACTCTTCAGCTATCTGCCATAATTTTATTCTTCGGTCGGCCAGTACAAATTTTTCGATTTTTCGAACACTTTCCTCCGTCACTACCGTCACAGGACGCCCTGGGCGAGGATCATCTTCACAGCTCTCTCGTCCTTGTTGAAATAAGCGAGCCCATTTTTTGACCATCGTATACGAAGGCGCAGATTCCTGAAGAACTGATACCATGTCTTCAAAAATTTCTTTAGGCGTTTTTCCTTTCTTTACGAAGTACTTTATTACGGCGCGATGTTCAATATTACTGAGATTTGACGATTCGACTGACATGATGACGTTTGTGCTTCGACAGATAATTTGTTAATGACTTTAATAACGAAAGGAAGCTATATTTATACTAACAAGAAGTGTCGCAATTAGTAGTAATAGTTGTGAAATAATGAGTCATCGCTGAGTACCTTGGGCCGCGGACTTATCAGCCGCCCCTCGTACTTTCATACATTTTCACTATTTATATTGGCTTTTAAAAAATATGAGATTTTAGTTTGTATAACAATGCTCACTATCACATAAAAACTAAGCAGAATTGATAACATGCCATGTTGGAACTCCTGAGAAACCTATGTGTAAATAAAACTTATTATATCTCGAAATTTTTTCAAAATACTTTTATTTTTGTGACTATATTGCAAAAAGCATGTTGATGGATTGTATTCTTATAATTTTATTTTATTCTAGTTAAAAAAAATTGACACAGGTATCATAGTCACCAGAATACCTGTATAGTGTAATGTAAAATGTAGTGTTCTAAATTGTGTTAAAACTGTACTATTAAACAGATGGCAGATTTATGTTATTAAGTTTTTATTTTATTATTAAATTCGATAGATGATTGATTGGATATTATTTTTTGTCATTGTATCATTATAATCAAAGCATAATCAAAGACTTAATATTCAATGCGTTCAAATTCAAGATTTAATTTCCATACTGCTGTACAGTGACCATTTTACCCATAATTCCTTTCAGCTAATAATGGCCATAACTGTGATATGGGTCGCCAGTTTAAAATTATGTCAAATAAGAATAAAGTCAAATGCTTCACATGGGCCTTTAGGATAAAAAAAAATTGTATTTAGAGCAAGTGCCCGTCTTCAATGTAAACACTTACCGCAATTTCAGATGGATGCTGGCTGGAACAAAATATTTCCAATTCGTCATCTTCTTTCTTGGGTATAGCGAATGCGGCGTGAGTCTCCAGATAAAAATGTTCCTGACCTCCCATTCTGCATTGCCCTTCAATAATTACATTATGTTCATCATCAAAAACACTTTCAACATCGCCTCTTGTTATCGTTTTCGGATATTGAGAATAAAATGACTTGTGTTTAATTGCATCTTCGATCGTAACAATTATCGGCTGTAACTCCTCGTAATCGATTCTAACCATGCGTGCCGCTGCTTGTGCTATGGCCTGATTTTCACCAACGATCACACCTATCGTTTGCCCTTGGCTGACGACTCTATCGCTAGCAAATAATTCTTCGTCGTGGAATATCGGCCCTATGGTGTTTTGCTTTGGAGTCAAGTCGTTTGCCGAAAAAAACGCTACGACACCAGGCTGCTGTAAAGCCTTCGAAGCATCTACGGACAGGATTTTAGCGTGCGCTTTTATACTCAGTACAAATGCTAAATATAGTTCCCCCTCGGCAGTAGGCATATCATCACAATATATCGCTTCGCCCGTTACTTGTTTAAATGCTGACATATGTGTTATTGGTCTTCCAACTGCGTCGCTCTTAACTTGTTTGGCGCCAATCAATTCAAAATACTGTGAACTTTTTGGCATCACCCCGTGAAATTGATCTCCGCCGCTTGCGTGATAAGGTAAAATAAGGTCTTCGTGTATATAGTGTTTGGACATGTCTTTGGCTATTGATAAATAAGACTTCAAAAATAGACTCATAGTTAAAGCTCTTCTGAACCGTATGTTACCTCCAGGAGCGGAAGGACTAAGTGGCAATTCTTCTAATAATGATTCAAAAGCTTTCTCTAGCATTTCTTCGTTCCATTTTTGACCTATCAATGACTGACTGGTTTTTGTTGCTATCTTCGTAACTGGGGCCATTCCGCCGAAAGCTAAATTAATGTCCTTAATAATATTTGTGTTTTCTTGAAATTCCACGTTTATGGCAGCCGTAACGATTGATATGTCATCTTCTCTCCGCTTGGCCTGTTTATATCCTCTCAAATATTGGTAACGCGTTGAGAACGGGATCTCAATAGAAAGAAGTATTTCATTTGCCTTTACAACGTTCCTTCTATAACCGGTGAAAAATGATTCGTCCATCAAAACGCTTCTATGTCCAAATTCTTTACTTAGTAGATTCAGTTTAACCTTCAACGACATCAATATTGGATTCAAATCGGATATGGGACTTCCGGTCATTATATTTCCACCTATGGCTGCTACGTTACGTATCTGTTTTCCAGCGAACCAGTTTAACATTTTATTTATAGTGACTAAAGTTCTCGTTTTATATTTTGGTAAAAGATCTATGTATTTTTTAAAAGTGTGTTCCATATCCATGAGGGTGACCGCAGCGCCAACAGCCAAACCATCGCCGATTTCTGTGACGTTATTCATTTCGGGAACACAATTTGGCATTATTATCACAGGATATACGCAGTGTTTAAATTTTACTTCTACCCCCACTTCCGTATTACCGACAACTATCTTCGCATCGGGATGCTTGTTCTTAAGTTCTAAAATTGAATTCAAACTGGTGGGTCTGTACCAAGTGCACTTTGAACCTTTACAGATTAGGTATTCCTCGTCGTATTTCGAGGATAGCTTCAATTCAGGAGGAAATATGGGTTCCTGGGATGGATCGTACGGGGCAAAAGATGATTTGTCAAATATATATTCACTTTCATCCTTTTTTTCATTAGAACTTTTAATATTTTTACAGCAGTCTTTCCCCATAGGGCATCCATTCGACGCGCCGTTATGTACTTCGTTATGATTTCCGTTCAGCATTTGCTCGGTCTCCCAGTCTTCTACGAAAGTTTTATATCCCTCTATGATGGCTCTGTAACCTGTACACCTGCAGAGGTTACCCTGGAACGCCACTTCTAAATCGGAGTATTTGATTTTGCTGTTGCTGCGAAGTAGGGCGTACATCGACATAACTATGCCCGGAGTGCAGAACCCGCACTGCGAGCCGTGCGCTTTCGCCAGTCTTTCCTGCGCCGGATGCAGTTTAGTTTTCGTGGAGCCGATGCCTTCGACGGTCGTGATGGCGAGGCCGTGCATGGCGCACACCGGCGCTAAACACGCGTTCACCGCTAAATGGCTGCCGGTGTTTTATTGAGGAAAACTCACAGACTGAGGATCGCAAACTGCCATAAAGTTTATAAATTTGAGACAAGTACCAGTAAAACGGAAAGTGATATCGACGCCCGGTTAAATGAGTTTTTCCGTTTGATGTGTCTACAGGTTTAAAGAATACAATGAAATTCGCCCACATTTCGTGTCTGAAACGAATTTCCAGCTGATGGCTGTACCATAAAGAAAAAGTACCATATAAAGTCCATTTATATAGTACTTGCTTCATTTTCGGTTTTTTAAATTTTTGTCATTTAGCAACTACATATTGTATATAAAAAAAAATGTACAATTTAAAGTTTCAAGATCTATAAGACATGTTATACTAAAAAAGGTATTCATTTCAGCTATGAAATAAATAAACTTGTCTTAGTCTTAAAATATCCAATTTTAAGTATCTTAATTACGGTTATAGTAAGAATTTTATTTAATTATTATTAAAATATAGCATTCGATTCGTTTTCACTTTCATAAAATAAAGGATACATCGGTTTCTTCTCTTTACGGTTATACTTGGAGACCATGACCGTGCAGGCGCCGCAGCCACCTTCGGCGCATCCTAGCTTGGTGCCCGTTAATCGCAGCTTCTTGCGTAGGTACCACAACAACGTCCATTCTGGATCAGGATTGGATTCCACAACCTTGATAAAAAAAAAAAAGGATGGACGTCACGGGACGCCCGGTAGATGTGAAACATTTATGTTAAATACATATTAGGTTTCATAGTGAGTAAAGATCTATAACTAAAGATGAAATAAAATAAATAGAAATTATGGTTTCATTAATAAAATCGATTTAACAATTAACAATACGATATCAGTGTATAGTATACGCGCGCGCAGACACAAAGTAGTTGAGAGCGGCCGCATAGTAAGGGGCGTGAGGGCATGAGTCATCTGTCACGGCATTCAAGTCGATTTTATTGCCAAGGCGCGCCAAAAGATGTTTCACATCAAAGTTACGATATTCAATCGATTTATCACGAAAAAAGGCAATCGCGTACGACCCCTCGTGATCTATCCTCGCGTCAACGTTCTCATTATTTTCTGAAAATCATCGCTCTTGAGTTTCTTTTTGCTTTGAAAATCGATCTTAGAAATTATATTTTATTTAAAAAATAATTAACCTTTTTTTCCCTGACACTTATTCTTTTCACATCATAATTTATTGTACCCAAATACTATTTCGTCAATGTTGTTAGAACAAATTGCTAAACGTGACAAATAAAAATTACTTCATGCTGCAATGGAGAAGAATATTGAGTGATTTGTTATTATATTCGCTCCGATGGAGGTCCGCGGGGTCAGTGTTATCGCTGACGTATCGATGCGCGCAAATAACACTGAATACGAAATGTTCTTATGATCGTTAGGGCAAGTTTATTTGTAGGAAAATTATAAGTACGATACGTAAATAAGGCGACAAATATAAAATTCGTAAATCCTCATTAGTGTTTATCGCCATATTTTGTTTATTAATCAAGTCGTATGTCCTTAGCAATATATCATTTTTTTAATGGATTTTGGATCCGGATTTTGTCACGTCGACTAAAAAGGCCTAAGGCGTCTTGTCTTGAAAACTCTTCATCACAATTTTGCAAAACGTTCCCAAGTTTTTTGGATGGATTGTGAAGGAATTTTTTTTATTTGTTTTCGTTTTTTCTGCTGACGCATAGTCATAATGTCATAATCGCAGAATAACTGGCACTATATTTAGAATCTCAGTACGATTTATCAAGAAGTGAATCTAAAAACTAGCCAAGTGTGAATAGGGACCGCACATTGAAGGTTTCGTAGGACCACAAATCGTGTTTTTGTTGTTTTTTTTTTCTTCATTCAGTTCGATCTTTAGTTCGAGTAAGACTTGGCTTAGTCCTTTTTTTTGTTTTACTATGTATATATTGTATATATTGTATATTTTGTTGTGCTATGTATATATCTTACAAGTATTATGTATTACCGTTTTTACGATAGAACAAGAACAAAAAACGTTAAATAACATGTTGCTTATGTAGGAACTTTTAATTTTTTCTTTCATTATTTTTATTTATTAGGTTAAGCTAGATATCCCTCTAGATTAACATATTCTGTGAAAATTTTGATTGCAACCTATTACGGTTCAAACGACACAGCTCTCTAAAACTAGCACAGACCGACCAATAGATGGCAAAGTTGATAATGGAGCTCCGGGAAAATCTTTTAGAGACGAAACCCTAAAAAGTACCATAGATGCGTCATACATTATGCCAAAACAAACTATCCGATTAGTTCAAATCGAACCTGAACAGTTGGTTTAGACGAATAATTGCAAGGGAATAATATAGCATAATGTAGAATTTTCGAGACAAATATATATTTCATTAGTTGAAGCTGGATCTTTGAAAGGCGCATGTTGCCAATGATCGTGTATAGATGCCAAAAGTACTTCTTTAATTGTCGATTCCGTAAACAAATTGAAAATCATTCAAAGTGCAATGGAAAGAAACATATTTTCTCTATGCACCTTAATTCTGAACGAGGAAATCCGTAAAAGAATGTGAATAGCCGATATATCTCAACAAAGTCAACAATTTGAGGGGGCAACGGGCAGACAACAACAGTCGTAAGATAATTTTTGGTAAATAAAAAAATTCGATTGCCGGCCACGGATCAGACGTTACAGCAAGGGCACTGTCCCTCACTAGCGATCTTCTCTAACGACCAGGCAAGGGTCGAGCGCTATCGCACAATATTTTTTTTTTAGATAAAATGCCCAGTATTTACCAACTAATTTAATTAAACATTATTCTTATTATTTTGAAGAACATGTATTTACTTACCCCTAGTTTTTGCGTAGAAAGTATCTTTTATTTGAAAAGTATTAAGCGTAAACAGCAAGATCGATGAAGCGCTCTTGGTCAATTTTCTTTAAGCAAATATTAGATGGATCTTTCCTGTTTCAAGGTGTTCTTTTTTAATCAAAGAATTAGGAGAGTTGGCTGTGAAAGCCTTCCAATTTCTATGGTGAAGGTGAGCCTTTGCAGTGGAGAGGCATACAGCTAGCTAGCATTCGACAATAATGATAACATAAACTCACGTCTATTTCTCAGAAGGATAGTCAAAGACTACAGATTTCTATATGATACGATTTTTGCATAACTGTTTGCGTCACTGACATCTCTAGTCTTCGCACCCAATAGTTTCGAAATTGATATACTGGCCAAGTAAGTAAAAGTTGATAACTATACTAAACGTCTGGTACTGTAATTAATAGATATTTATTGGTTTCAAAATTTAAAAATGTTACCAAAATAAAAGGTTAGGTTTTCCACAACCATATAATTAAAACAAAAAACTAGCCAAGACTATATCGAATCATGCTCATTATAGGGTTCCGAAGTCATGATTACCAAGAAATGCACTAACGATAAAAAAAATATCTAAACTTTTGGAAATCTTAAATTTTCATAGCGGAAAGTTAAAACATGTATGTGCATCACAGTCTCTATTTCAACAATAGATGTTAGTTCGTAATGGCAAAAAAAGTTGAGTGATTTAACCATAAATGAAGTAATTTCGTATTTTTTCTTTTATTTATTATGTGAAATCTTGTTTTTTGACAAATTTCTTGGTTCTAGGTTAATGGGAAGAATACCCTATAAGTTTTGATGTACCAGATAATGACATCAAATAAAAAATGTCGTTATTAAGTATATAAGGGAATTACACTAGAAATACGTTATTAATGAATTTAATGTCAACAATTTGATATTAATTTCCGCATATTTGTCTCTATGCTTTCCCGAGAAAAATGTCTTGACAGACAGGCAAGTAATCGGACAGACAGATGAACAACGAATTTATCCTATAAGGGTTTCTTTCTTTTGTTTAAGGTACGAAATATTAAAAAAAAATAACTGATTTAATTTTTTTCAATTATGTAAGAATCTGTATATATTTCTGCGAATATTGTCTCCGGTCATTGCCCTTAAGCAAAAGCTAAAGATGACTACTACAAAGTAAATTATACGCTTTGGTAATTTTGGTTTTTCGTAATGGTATTCGTATTACGAATTGCCAAACAGAAGGTTATACTACTAAAATACACTACGTAACAAACGAAGACTACTCAAGCGCCCAATTTACTTCACACTATCATATTCCTATCATATTATTAGAGATGCATTCGCTGCATTCTAACATCATTTGTAAGTTAATATAGGCAAGGTCGTTTTTTAATACAAGACAAATGATTCTAAGTAAACTGGTAGTTTCGAAAAAAATATTACTTGATTATATTACTTCAATTAATTTAAATGTCAGCTCGTTACATCGAGTTTCGTGTAGAGGCGTCAAGGTGAACAAGCCACGAGCTCGCTTACACTTTTAGTGTTCCGTATTTGTTCAATAATTAAATGTCGCATACACTTACGCAATCGCTCTGTTCTCTGTTTACGTGTTTGTTTGTCTGTTTTCCATTGCTTTTTTTTTATAGACACCACTGCAAACATAAGGCAGAACATCGTTTGAAATAGTACACAGCTAACTCGGCGAATCTAAATTACTAAAATTCAGTTCAGTGCAGGTTGGGACCGTCATGTTCTCTTGAACATGTAAATTTCGTCACGATGTTTTACTATGACATATTAAAGCGAATTATAATAAATCAATATTAAAAAGATTGTTGAATATTGACCTGGATAATGAAATTAAATATCAGTCCGACATTATTTGTTGACGTATCGTTCGACATCGTTTTTTTTCTCGCGTAGGTAATGTACCAGAGATTAAATGCATGTTGTTCGCGCTTGTGAAGTTATTTCGCTACCGTGATTGCACTCCTTTTACCGTAATGCCTTTACATTCAACGAATGTACAAAGCTACAATGCAGAAATATATAGTTGTATAAAATATACCTATTATTTTCAAATTATATGCATATTATACTTAATTTATATTTCCAGGTAAATTAATAGAATTTTAAGCTCTATAGTAATAGGACAATCGATTAAGTTTTGAAAATTTCAAGTCAAAATAAGTTTTTAGTTATGAGAAGTATATTACCTTTGAACTTATTTACATTTATAAAAAGAGCTTTTACTACATTACGAAAATTATTTGTTTTTTTATAGTTATCGGCGCTACCGAACACTATTACGAAACCTCGATTAACTCTTGCCAAGTTTTTATTAAACATATATCACGATCATTTTTGTATTTAAATGGATCTATTTTGTTATTATTTAAATAAAAATAATTAAAACGTAAAACAAAATATGTTTTTGATACACCTATATTATTCAATGAAATTAATTAATTAATAACAATCAATCTGTTATTTTGATAAAAATTGGACGCCGCGAACAGACTTGATCAAAAATTGTTAAATATGCATTAAAAGAAATTTGAAATGCGACGGTCTGACCAAAAGCCGTTAAATCCATTTTACTTTTGCATTTTTTTTCTGATACCAGAGGTTATAATGTAAAATTCGTCCAAATTATGTTATTTTTTTAAATCTCACAAAACGATACGTCTAAGTGGTCAGATTGAAACCGAATATGTCTATTCATCTTTATTTATTAAATATTGTAGAGCTTTTCTTGTTTTTATTCTACTCGACGAGAGGTACGTCTCTTAAGAAGACCAAAGATTCTAGTATTCGAAATTAAAGAGAATATTCCTTCTAGATCGATATGTTTATTAACCAGTTCTTCAAACTTTCCTTCTATTATCTCTATACTTTTACTTATCAACTTATTATAACAATTCACTCTTTATTACTATAAAACTTGTAAACTCGGGCATCAGCCCTCGTCGCCTTTCTCTGTACTTCTCTCTAGTTCTACTCAATTGTTATCCGCGAGCTCGGATTCGAATGTTTTATTCTATTCTAATTTGAAATTGAACGCGAACCTGCGAACCCTCATATGCAAGCAGGGAGGTCGGATACCCCCTATGTCACCTACTACTACAATATCTAATGTATGCAATAAGGTATAGCCCATTTGATTAAACTCTCAATTCATTACTATATATCTAAAAATAATAATTAACTTTTTATTGGGAATCTTGAAGTTAATAGTTCTTTTTTTTAATTCTGAAAGAAGTGATCCAACCAATATATTGGTTTTTGTTTCGACAATCCTCATACGGAACCTTGATAAACGTACGCGGCAGTGACACTTGAAAGTATTTATGTTGCGTCAACTATCCTTATGCGTATTATAATTCAAAATACCCACTACATAGATAACGATACTGTTTGTGGAACAGTAATTTTCTTGTTAGCGTTCCTTTCAGATAAATATACATCTACAGCCGAGAGAGGTAGACAGGCGCAGGCGCATTACGTGACATACCTTCTTCCCGTTCACGTAGAACACCAGCGTGGTGGTCTCGCCGGCTTCCTCGTCGACGTTCTGCAGACCCATCTTATATCCTATCGCGCGTGCGGTCACACCATATAGTTACATAGCACACTGCCAACAAATAAGTAAACAACTAACGCGAACGGCGCGCACAGAACTGGTTCCCAGCGCGGCCGGCGCGGGAATGCGTCGTCGTTACCGCATCTTTCTCGACCAATGAAAAACAACTTTATCGCGTTACGGTTATCATTCATATGAACAAACCTGATTAGAGAAGGAGCAAACACGATATAAAATGTAATTTATAGACTACCTACTAAATGCCCGCTCGTGACTTCGCCCGCGCGGATATAGTATAATTTCCTTCATTTTTTGTATCGATTCTATATTAATCTCATTCCTGAAATCGCTCTAGGATTCCAAATTTCGGCCCCGCATTCGGGCCGGGTCTCGCCTGTGTTCACGATTCCAATATCGATCCCGATTATTCTCACGATCCCAATATCGATACCGATTGTACTCACGATCTCAATATCGATACCAATGGTGCTTACGATCTCAACATCGATCTCGATTGTGCTCATTATCCCAATATCGGTCCCACTCAAAATTTCGAAACTTATGTGGCAAAACAAAAGGATCGATCAGTCTTTTTGACAGTCACAAGCGTCGTCAGTTTGACGACTGTATTCTATAAACATATATAATAGCCGCCAAATCAAATTAGAAATGAAAAATAAGGAAAAACCTGCAAAGCCTTTTTGAGTAAACGGGCTGTCTAACGTAACATTATTTTTTTTCACAACAGACTCGTAGTTCTGGAGATTAGGCTTGTCCAAATATAAAAAAAAAAACGGCCAAGTGCGAGTCGGACTCGCGTACCGAGGGTTCCGTACAAACCTGTAGGTATATGAGTAAAAGTTTACCCACCACCCAAGTCATAGTTATGGTATTTTTATTGCAAAATCGAATTCATAACATTACAATGTGGAAAGCTGGAGGAGTGTAAATTTAAAACAAAGGTCACTTTATCGTTTCAGTAATCCTTTATTTTATATTAACACATATCATTTAGTATAAAATATAACTGTAATACGTACACTAGCCTTGCAGCAGTCTTGCAAAAGTTCTTTTATCGAAGTTACCTATTTATTTACAAAGTTTTTTGATCACTATTTAGAAATCTGATTCAAAAATACTAATTAAGTATTAAATTTGAACCAGATCTGTAAATGGTGATTGAAAAAGGTATGAATAGTATACCACATTGAACATTGGAGTTCAAAAAAACGTTATCTATAATTGTACTACTTCTTGTAGTGCTAATGTTTATTAACGGAAACATGTTTATGGACGAAAAATATGTGGAAATTCCATTTGGGAGATTCATTCTAAAATCGATATTGAAGTCTCCCACAACAATCAGACGAGAACATGAAGTATACCTATTGAGGTTGCTACCGTATATTGTTGTATTTATGCATTCTATTGCAACATTAATTTGACATTGTGGTGACCTATATACATTTATCACTCTGACATTAAACATTTCAAAATGCAAGCATTGACAATGGCCGTTTGCAGCGCCTGAGTTATTTAAATAATAACTTTTACATGATCCATCCGTCACGGCATCCTTAAGATTGCGACGTACGTACGCGATACAATGTTCTCCCCTCCCCATGCATGTATCTAAGTATTTGATATGAATTTCAACTTGATACCTCTAGGGGTCCACGAGGAAAAGGGTAATAAGTTTATAATTCGGAGTACAGAAGCTGCGACAGCGTGGAGCCTTGAGGCACTGCCGCTCTGATGGGTCGTTTGGAAGAGTAAGTGTTATCGTGGCGAAAAGTGAATTCTCTATTATTGATGTAGCTGTCTATGATTAGTATCAGACGATCTGGTACCTCTAGGGTATAAAGATTGTGTATTAGGCCTTTGCTACATCGAAAAATACTGCCACTGTATTGTGTTTCCTTTCGTAGCCCTTCGAGATGTGCTCGACTAGATGGAAGGCTTGTTGGGGTCATGAGTGTTGGGATCGAAATTCCGAATTGTTCGTTTATTGTGTTTAATAGATGATTGCTTAAGCGCGTTTTCAGGGTTTGTTCGTAGAACTCAGGAGGCTGATTGGTTTGTAGCTGGAGGGAAGGTCACGTGGTTTCCTCAGTTTTGGGATGCCGATTATAATTGCTTCTTTCCAGCTAGATGGGAAGTAGCAATTTTTGCGGCACGCGTTAAATATAGCGACCAGCAGAGCCATTAGCGGCAGAGAAAAGCATTTTATTAGTTTATTACTGATGCTGTCCAGGTCTGGTGTCTTTCGGATATTGAGTTTTTTTGATGTGGGATTGGACTTCATCCAGTGAGACGGGATCCAGATCGTCCTTCGGGTCGAGGGAGATTTTCTGTCGAACTTCCTCCGCGGTCCGGTGTACGTGTTGTAGGTCGTATGGGAGGATGTGTTGGAGCATTGTTGCTCGATGCTGTCAGCAAGCCACTCAACTTTACCCCGGTCGTCGAACGCAACAGTATTATCGGGTTTCTTAAGGGCAGGAGTTGGCTCGAATCCCTCCGATGTGAGGGCTTTGGCTAATTTCCAATAAGCCTTATGGATAGGAGTGATTTCTTTAATGAGGGTGCTCCAGTTATCGTTGCGAACTTCCTGTATGCGTGCCTTCACTTTACGATGGAGGGCTCGCGCACGAGACCTATTAAATGGGGTGAGGTAAGCGCTTGCGCCGCGCAGGGCTGCGTTTTTGGCTCTCAGTGGTATGAGTACATCTCTTGGAAATTTTCGGTGATCTTTGTTCGCCGGAACCTGCCTCGATTTGTTTTTGACCACTGTCTTGACGTGGGTGATGAGAACCCATATGGCATGGTCGATTTCGTCAGTTGAAACGATGTCGTTTGAGATATAACTTAACGCGGGGATGTCAGTTTTCTCAACCGTGACCGACATCCTTTTCCAGTTTGTGATTGTTTTTATTGGATTTGGCCTATCTGAGTTGAGGCGTTGAAGTGTTTCGATGCTTCCTAGTCTCAGCGCCACCCCTTTAACTAATGCGATGTGGAGAATATAAGGCCTATGTTGATTATTGCCTGAGAACCGAGTCGGTGTGAGCGGCGAGAGGATATTGAATTCTACCTTATCCGCGAAACTTGAGAGTTTCCGTCCGTTTTTGTTTATAGCGATACACTTCCATTCTACGTTTTTACTATTGAAATCTCCGAATAGGATGACTGTATCCCCTAAGGAGAATAATGATTTTAGGTCTCTTCGGAGCAACTTTTTATTTGAGGATAGGTAGACTGAGGTTATGATCACGGTATCATATCTTGTTATAGCTAGTCTGCAGACTGTAGCTTCTAGGTTAATTAGCGGAAGTGTATATATCGGAAGTGTATCAACAGTAGAGTGAGTGTTTGTAATATAATGCAGTACCGCCCCTTGGAGCATCTCGTCTGTTAGTACGTATTTGTACGTAGTTTGGTATTTTACATGCTACATGTGATTTTGGGCTTTAAAAAGGTTTCTTGTATCAAAATGATATCTAGGGAGTACTCCTTTGCACACCTAACTCAGTTATATTGTTACTTAAACCGCGCGCGTTAAAGGAAAACAGTGAGAGATTTTTGGGTTTAAGTGTCCAACGGTGGGAGGATCGGTGCACCCGGGTGCTTCTGGCATTATAAAGATTCAAGTTTGGCAGCAGGTCTTGATGTGCCAGGATACCTGCTAATTAGTTCTCTCCTGTTCGGGCCCTACGGAAGTACGATACTAGTTCTGCGAATCCAGTGCTTTTGACCACTCGGAGGACCGACATGATCGTTTTGATGTCGTCTCCGAGGAGTATACTCTGGTTGGCAGCTTGAGTATTGGATGGTGGCGGAGGGAGCACGCGGCGGGCAGTTCCCTTTGCCGATTCAGGTGCGGCCCCCAAAGACTGTTTTCTCCCCCACGCGTTCCTGGAGGGCACGGAAGCTAGGCGGAACACGCTTCCGGCTACGTCTCCTTGGCGTTTTTTGCTTAGGACGGGGAAGTTGATGTTGTCAACTGAGGGAGGAGCTCTGTCGGTGGATCGACTTTTGTTTGGCGGCTTATTGAATTTAGGCGCAGTGAGGCAACCCCTGTAGTTGGCTGTGTGGTCGTTGCTACTCAGCGCGCATGAGGGCTTTACCTCTGACACCTTCGTTCTTGTGCATTATTTCTATGGGACGGTGCACTTAACACATGTAGGCTGAGCGTAGCAGTGGGTGGCTGCGTGGTCATACTGCTGGCAGCGGTGGCACTGCCCTAACCCTCCTCTCTTATAGGAGGCCTCTACGGTGATGCCAGAAAGGCCACATATTTTGAGAGTTTAAAAAAATGTATTTAGTCTTGTCGGCCTTGTTAAGGACCACCAGCACTAGTCCTACTGAGGTGCTGTCTTTTCGGTGGAGTTTGTGCACCGAGTGGACGGCGTATCCTTGGTACGCTTAGCTCGTCATTACTTCGCTAGTAGTGAATTCGACGGGTATACCGCGGATTACGGCTTTGACTTTGCGTTCCTCGTCCAACGGGTATGTGTGAAACGCTATGTTATTGTTTATCAGGTAGTTATTTAACCCTCTAAAGTCGTCGTCGGTGATCGTCGGTGCTGTTATTTTAATGCTGTCGGCTAGGTTCCTAGCGCTGGTGTATTGTGTTTTCGGTCTGTCGCACGCCGATGATACGGCGCTTCGTTTAGTTTTGTCCTTTAGGTACATTGGGGGGCGGCTTAATTTGGGGGGGGGGAGGGCTGTCGGCCTGTTGGCCGGTCGTCTTAGCCGGCGGTGCGGCGATTGCTTCTCGGGCTTGAAGTGTGTGGGGGGAGGCCACTGAATCCTCCAAATTTATCGGGCCCTCGGGATTGGTTCTGTCTCTATGTCATTACTGTCAGTCTTGGAGACGCGCCGGCGTCTGGTTTTTCTTTTTTGCTTTTGCGCGGTTTCACTAATTAGAACTCGCTCGTATCGTCGTCCGACCTCTGATGGTCGCGTCAGATACCTCCGAGTCGTCGGACGACAGAGCGCTGCTTGCCGTTCTTTTCCCACCAAGGGACGGCGACGAGAGAGAGAGAGTGCGCGGCATGAAATGTCTGGAATAATATTATTTATTTTTCTCCTTCGATTGCGAAGTCTGTTTCTTTAAAAAAGAACTCGAAGAGCTCCTTGAGCTGGTTCGTTGCAATGTTGGCTATGTTAGATTAGGCCACTCTCCCGCTCTCGGAAGGCAGTGGGTACTAGAGGCGCGACCTATGGATTCTATTTCGCGTTTGAGTTTACTAGAAACTTTATATTAATTCTCAAGTTATTTTAAAAACATTATAAAAGTATTATTGTTTACAAAGTTCATAAACTGTTTGCTAGCGCGGCTGCCCGGCGACGGGTGCACGTGTCTAATTAGCGATTTTATTATAGACAAAGGTGGCGCAGGTGCACGAGAATAATGGAGCGACGCACGGAATGCAATGACGTAGCGGCGCGGCGGCTGGCAGGCGGCAGGTCTGCTAACTTTTCTGTACCGTTTGTATGTCCTTGACCTCAGTTTCGAGGCCGGGGGTGTATACCTAAAGCCCTATCTGCTCCGTTTCCGAGCTAGATCTGCAATAGACCTAGCAAACGGAAGACAAAGAATGGAATGAGGGATGGCAGAGGATGGGCGGGTGACACCTGATATCGATTAGGAGCACCCTCCAAGACTAGTGGTCTCAGGTCCGTCTGGGTTCGCCGTTCCCTGAAGGAGAAAGGCCAGCGCCCGGGGCTCGCTGCAAATCACCTTGTTGACACCATTAGGTAGCCAGTGATTTGACCTGAAGGGATTTTAAATAAAATTCGTTTCGTTTGTGAAAGTTTTTATAAACTTACCAAAACTTTACGAATTTTAAAAGCTGTAATAAACAGTGTATTAGTAGTGTAGAGCGCGGCGGCCAGCGGCGCGGCGGCCAGCGGCGCGGCGGACTATCAATCGGCTGGGCCGAGCAAGTCTCGGAGCGTAGCGAGGGCGGCGATCTACACAGAGAAACACAATCGTGAGAAATACCTGAGGCAGAGAGCGCTGGGAGCGGGCGCGCGGGGACGTCCGTTCGGGGCGAGCGACCTGACTGAACTCTCGGAAAGCATCCCGGAAGTTTTCCGGCTTATATAGGCAGGGGTGTATCCCCCTCCACCATGCGGCCGACTAGCGCCCCCCGCAGGTGATCTGCCCCATTATTTATTTAAATATTATACGATTATAATATTTATACAATTATTCACACAATTATTTTTAATACACAAAACAATTACTATAAATCTAGACTGTGTCCGTGTGTCTGTATTAATATAGAGCGCCTAAACAGGTTGCGTGCGGACACCGTATAATGTTCTTGCCCTTTTGGTCTTTATTTTATTTTTATATCGACTTTTAGCCTCTATATCCTCCGTGTGTGGGGTAGCGATTGGCTGTATGCTCTAACTGGCTAATTCTCCTGATTTTGGGTCATATAGCCATACAATTCCGACTGCTACCAACGTCAAGAATATATCTATCTAGTATGCCATAGGACATACTGACAGCCTACAGGACATGTAATGAACCGAATATGTTCATTCTACATTTCAGGGATAATGAAAACGCATAACAATAACGATTATTTATTGCCTGCCTGAAATCTATCCTAGGTGTCCGCATCCTTTCGTTAAGTATATCTGTCTCCGCTCACTCGAGGATGATGCAATACTTTGCGCTATTGCACCATGCATTTCTGTCTATGTGCATTCCTTACGTTATGTTTCATACAAACTGATCTTTAATTCTATTACGTTAATACAATAATAATGCACGGACACGGTCGCCTATAACTCATATATATACCTATTAATATTCCTATGTGAGCTAAATCTATATACATTCTCAATTACGATAACTTTTATATCTATACAAATGCAACTAATACGACTTAAACCATTTGATATGATGTCGTCGTCAGTAACAAAAAACTATAAATTCATTTTTTCAAAATACGTCATGTCGTATATGCACTACTATAATTCCTTTACAACATTCCTGTATAAAATTAATTAATATTAGAGATTTGGTTAGACAATCTTCATAAACAGTTATGTACATATAACTCATAAAAGGTTTTTTTTTTTGCAGAAAATATGTACAGTTTATTTTAACAATAGTCTAAAAAATGTTTGATTGGAAACAACATTTCATAACACATTACGTTAAACTGTATTAAAATTTTATTAAAAATGATAAATACATATCGAGAGAATACTAGAATATGCATATTGATTATTAAATGCATTACTTAAAGGCACGTAATATAAATTCTTTAAAAAAAAATAAGTTTCCTTTTGTACCTTATAAAATAATGCAATATTGGATGACAAACAACGTCATTGATTAAAAGTTTGACTTTGTTCTTAACATTTTTCGTGATAAATTGTCTAGTAATTATTACGCTAAGCAAATAAAAACACTATGTATTGACTATATTTACTTATTTTATCATGATAACGTAATGCAATGATATTGCTCCCAAGATATTAAAATATGAATATCATGTTCTTGGTTTGAAATCCAGATAGCAGTATTATTGCTTATATATATGCAATAATAATTATATATATATATATATATATATATATATATACCTATGTAATAAATATAAGTACTTTTGTTGGATTATTAATGTGTTTTCTTTACAATAGGTATTTTTACTTCATGACAAATGACTTGCTCCTAATTAAGAGTCGAAATGATGTGCAACTGTTTTATTATTATTATTATAACAAAATAGCAGCTTTTATTCTATCAGTATTTTTTTTATTGTACACCGTATTTTACATTTTACTGTTTTAGCCTCAGCTAGAAAATATTTTGAATGAAAATATTAATGGCAGGTAAGTTTTTAATGCTGCCAAGAATAAACACTGACAGCAATCACAACGAATTTAGTAAAAAACATTGTAGAATATTGTTTGAAGAGTTTTATTTAACACTTGTTGTTGTTGATATACAATTGAACAAAAGGCTGAATTTTTCAGCCCTTCTGTCCTGCAAAACGACTGGTACATTTTAAGACACAGCTTTGTCTATTTTATTGTTTAATTATAAGTAGTATGTGTTTTCTTTACTGCGTATTGATATTATTAGGATAAATTTATGTCCACAAACACCTTGATCTTTACAATAATAGACTGTAGGAAATGGAATATACAGAGTGTAACGGGATACTAGTATACAGGAACTAATAGAACCTATTATAATTTTAACCGATTTTTCACTTGACTTTGTGTATTAAATACAAATATACATTTGAACATGTATTTGTTTTTCATAGCTAAAGAGTACATTACTAGTATATATAATTATTGCACGCAGAGGATTTAATGAATATTTGCTAGCATGTCGAATAGAAATTCCCTTTCGTCATGGTTCACGATTAATCGCCATAAAAAATACTTTTATTTCTCCAATCTTTTTGTACACCTTTTCGAACAGCAATCTATATTACAGAACGAAGTTCATATGATTTCATCACAAATAACTTCGTATTAGTTCATATCGCATAGCTTAGTAATGCCGTAAGAATATTCTTACATGAGATTATCAATAATTAGAAAGTTAGTATATTATTTGAACAAAATAGTATTACAAATTTTAATCTCAATAAAATATTGTAAACATATGTATATTTTTTTTTGTTTTTTCTACTAATTTGAGTTGTTTTTGTCTGTTTTTATATTTATATCGTATTATCGGTATGCAATTATAGAATATTACAAGTACAAATAAGTTTCCGCCGTATTTTGTCAATAAAATAATATTTATTCTAAAAGAACGGTAATTGAATTTTAATCGAAATCACTATCACTCACGTTCGTCACTAGCAACTACTTTTTTCCATCTTTCAGGCAGCGTTCGGATTCCAAGTCTGAAGAACTCCTTATCTTTTGAGACTATCCATTTTTTGATAGAATCATAGTCCTCTAAATAAAGTCTACCAGACTGTTGAGTAACAACATGTGGTTACATCAGAATAATCGTTAGAAGTAATGTGTTATAATCGTTTTAGCAAACTCGTTTCAGAATATAATTTAAATAATTATAAGTGAATTATATAATACCTTATATTTTGTGGTCTAATAATTAAATGTTAAATAATGATTAATAGCGGTTTAAATTATTATAATACACATTGAAATGCACTTCTGTAGAAATCTCACTTCCCTTTGTGACCTGCCTCTGGAATCGAACCCGCGAAATCATAGGGGCAAATATCCGACAATTCTTGGACCACTTTCCCATCATTCTTTTTTATCCTTCACACTCGTCCAACGTACAATTCTCAAATTATTACAATACGTATTCGACTAGTTTATCAACGTTCGTAGGTATAACTAAATATAAGCATATCACTGTGTTATGCTTTCCATTTTTAACACGCTTTTATAAGCTTGGGTTGTATGTAACTAACTATGTATGTAACGGAATCTTTGAGCTTAATTTTCACCAATTTCAAGAAGTCTGATTAATTTAAAACTTCGCATACGTGTCAAGGACCAAAAGTGTGGGGCGCTTTGTGCCACATTTTTCGTTTATAGAGTAACCCACGTTTTTTCCACAATAACACTAGTATTTTTCGACATTGTTCATTATTTTTTGAGTTCATATTAAAGATTATTTTTCACTTTTTAGTTTAATGTGCTTTCAAAGCGTGTTTTTTAGTTTTTTTGTAAATTATATTTATTTACTAAAGATCACAACACCCCATTGTTCTAATCTTACTAAACACGAATAATATTTTGAAATAATCTTTTGATATAGGTCGAGAATGGACCAGCTCAACCGGTGAAAAACCACATTCACAGAATACAAACATGAAGTAACAGCTTCCTTTCGTCCAGTAAGTGAGAGTTCGGGTGGCCCACTCTCCCCTCTATCACCCCCATTTCCCGATCCACCTAGCCCCCTTCCCCTCCATCAGCAAGCGCCTCCACCATCAGATATCCTATACCTTCCCAAGAGGTCAGCAATGCATTGGTGACTTCTCTGGGATTGTGGATGTCCATGAGCATCGGTGACCGCCTGTTTTTAGGTGGCTCGCATGCTTGTTTGCCCCTCGGTCTGTTTAAAAAAAAGATAATTCAGAGACGACCGAAAGAAAAATAACACGTAGCATAAAAATAAATCATCTTTCTATATCTTATTACTATTAAACACTTATAATAATAATTAAATATATTTTTTGAATTAGATAAGTACTTTACGATATTCGTATGATAAGGTTGAGAAAATTTAACAATATGATGTAAATTTTAATTTTAATACGCTTTTATACAATTTGGTACCATAGCCAATACATACATAGATAAATATGAATTTTTTTTTGTTATTCATTAACATAGCTCATTGCCAAGTGTCTAACTGGTAGGTACAAATAATTTTCAGAATAATGAACCCCGTTTTAGGCCAATCTGTTGTGGATGGACAAATGATACATGCTGCATTAAAACGATAATCTAAATCAACGTGGTATAAATCACTTCTGGTGACTAGCTTCTAGATCTTTTTAGACGAAGAATTGTATTTTTCTATTACTGGTGTATGATGGATTTTTCATTTAAAGTGCATTTCAATCTGATCCCTTATTTAATTGATTAATTGATTGATTTCAGATGGTCAAATGGTACTACAAAATTTTAACAAGACAGGTATACATAAGCAGTAAGTATTTATATACCTAAGTTTTGTTAAATTTCATTAAATATGGTCTGTCATTCTATATTTAATGAAATGCAACAGAACGTTTTGTTGGGATCTATTTGACCATACCAAAACAAATAATATAAGGGGCCTTCCATAAATTACGTCACACGTTTTGCGGTCAACAAAATGTTATAATGCGCGACAAGGAGTAGGTAAAAAGCTTTGTGACGTCAAATCCGAAATACGAAAACGAAAAAAGGTTTCAATACTTAAAGGTCAAAATACTTCAAATATTGGACAAAACTAAAGACTGTTTTGTCCAATATTTCATTCATTTATTGTCATTCATCAGCCACCGTATCACTCCAGTAAACGGCGGCCAACAAATAAGCTATTAAGACTGAAAGATGGATGCTGAACCAAGTTTGATGGACGTCTCTTTTGTTCTTCGGAAGTTACATTAATCAACACCTAACGAAGCCAGTTTTATACCATACAACTCGTTGGGCCTATACGTTTAGACATTAAGGTGCCGGGTGACTCGACTTGATATGATAGTAAGGTTGAGCTACTCCATCCCCAATGCACATTGGACTTACCTGGTCACACAGCACCACCTCTTTTTTGTGGTGAGATCCGTCACCATAGAGAATAGATTTTCATTTCCTGATGTGTGTTATGAATAGTATATTAGTACCTAGGGATTGGCGCTTCCGACAAAATACTTTGAGTTTTTTACTTTTCGAAGCTCTTTATGGCCATACAAAATATTATAGAGGAAAGAAATATTATTAGGATGAAACTTTGCGCTGACTACTACTGATAGACTATTTGTAAAATAATAATTTGAACAGTAAGAATGGCTTAGCGTCTATTCCACGACTTCGCTTTAAATCCAATTTTAATAAAAATATACTTAAACAAGTTAATTGTAAAGAAAAAAATAATTTTTAAAGTGATGTTTTATTCGAAATGAGTCCAAAAGGTGGTTATCGGAGTGGCCCTTAGTCTTTTACACATACACTACCTGGACAATCGAACTTTGCTCACCGTCTTTTGTGTTTGCCGTGGTAATGTGATCAGTGGCGTAACTATACCATCTGTGGCCCGTGGCAAATTCTTTGGGCGGGGCCCTATCATTAAAAATCGTCACGTTGTACTTGACGAACTTGAGTACCTACTTAGTTTAATTTTAATAAACCACTCATGTAGTTACCCAACTAATTAAATTTTATTTTCAAGAGCATAGGTTTATACATTAACAATGAAATAACAATTTAATTTCAATAAGATATTTATTAAGAAAAATCTTTTCTCCGAGCTTTTGTTCCGCAAAAGTATCTATGACATCATCAAAGTTTAAAGATCGGGCCATAGAATTTTCAATAGATAGAATAGCCAAGTTACGTAATCTGTCTTGTCCCATAAAGTTTCTTAAATAAGTTTTATTTATTTTAGTTTTGAAAATCATCGTTCAGCACTAGCTGTAGTCACAGGAATTGTAACAAATAACATTAATGCAGTGCATACTTCAGGAAAGCTGCAGGACATAAAATGATTCTTTATTATTAATAAATCAACAAGGTCTCTAATACACGAAGATTTTCTAATTCGTCTCTGAAAGTGGACCGAAAACTGAGAATTTCCTGGCAAATGATTCAGATATGTCTTTTTATATATATCAACAAATTCTAGAGCTTTTATAATAGATCAGTGCCATCTAAAATTTGAAAAGTCGAAGGTTGCAAAACACTGAAATTGGAAACAATTTCATTCATCGGCAGGAAACGCGATTTCAGTTGATTAATAATGATGTCCAATACTTGATAAAATATGTTCACTTTGAACAAACTTTCGTAAGCGCTTTTGGACGACTTCAACAAACCGAACTTTTAAAGCATAAACAGCATCATAACGTCCAGCCCGTCTAGTAGGGTTTAATGTTTTAATGTTATTGAAGTTGAAGACTCCGTTTCTTTATTAGATATAAAACTTGATAGTATATTCCATCTTTTGATACTATGTCCAAAAAATTATAAATTTGTTGAACTGTATCAAAAATTTTGCATATCACTAACCTCCCTTACTGCATCATTAAGTACTAGATTTAAATTATGAGCAGCGCAGTGAACACATACGGCATTTGGCTCGATATCTTTAATGAGTTTTGAACTCCACCATAAGTCCCTTCCATTGTGTTAGCACCATCATATCCTTGTCCTCGACACTTATTTAGAGGAATATTTTTGTCATTTATGGATTTAATAATTTGCTTGGACATTGCTAAAGCAGTTTGATCCTTAGCTTCATGAAATCCTAAAAATGACTCTTTAATGACGAGTGCCTTTGGGTTTCCATTATCATCTTTCTCGATCATACAATAACGGTAAAGTTCACACATTTGATCAATTTTTGAAATATCTTGAGTTGTATCGAATATGATAGAGTAAAATGGTGCGGCATTTATTTCATTTATGAGTGCATTTTCTATTTTTAGAACCAGAACAGAAATTAGCTCATTTTGTATTTTTGGACTTAAATATTTTATCTAGCTTTTTGGTTTGCTTAGCAATTCTTGTAAAATCGGGTCGTATTTTCTTAATAACTCAATAATACTCAAAAGTTTCCTAGGAGCTCGGATCATTGCTATCTGCCTTTTCTCTGTGGCCACGGAAGGCTAAATTACATGTTGAAAGTATCAGAGTAACTTCAAGTAGTCTAGAAAGTACTTGGCGCCAAAAAGATTTTTCTTTTTTGGTCACGGACTCTTGCTCTTCATCAAGTGTTCCGTGTAGCCACCACTGTTGATACGTAAGACAAGCATCCAGATGAATTTTTGATGTCTCGTGTCTTTCTATGGCGTCTACAATATGTTTCCAGTCGTCATAGCCCTCCATCCAAACATTTTGTATTTTTTTAGATGCCGGATTTGCGAATAACCAACACGGTTCACAATACGCCTTCTGAAGTATTAAAAAATATGATAGCCATGTACGTTCAAGTTTCACGCTCAGACTTGGAAACAATATAGTAATGTTTTTCTAGAAAAGATCTATTGTCACTATCTTTTAAGAAAGGGCCCTTAGGTTTACAATGTCCGTTTTCGATCACGAACCGTTTTAATTGATCAGTTAGCTCTTTAAAATTACCCTTATCAGTAACATATGGTGAAGATGCAATATTGTTCACACTAAAATATGGTTCACTTTGATTTTTGCTAGTTCCTTGTTGTGGTTGTTCTGGATCTGGATAGACACTGGTGTCGGGTGCTGCATCTGGTAATTCTGGTATACTTTTAGTAAAGTCCAATTCTTCACTTTTGGAGCACTGTCCACTCGCATTTTTACTAATAAAATCATCATATTTCAAGTACCGGCTAATTTTAGGTAACTTTTTATTTTTTCTTCAGTCTCCCTCTTTCTCTTTCGTTTTTCACTCCCACTTAGATATTTTCTAGAACTAGACATTTTAATATGTAACTTTCACAATTACTTCGCTTTAATAAAGCAGCAACTACGAAAAAGATTCAAACAAAGAATGCGCAGTAGAGCCCTCCATATGTAAAATAGCAAATCCGGGATTCCCCTAACATAGTCTTGCTAGCTCGCTCTAACGCCAACGCCACGAAAAAAGTACTTTCTTGGTTAACAAAATAAGGGCAATTCCCCGACCGTCAATACTCACCCGTGCTACCAACGTACCGCGACAAAAAATGGAGTAACCAATAGATGCGTTTTAAAATTGATTAACATCTTATTGTATAGGATGTGATGTGTTGAAATCTTAATGCTTAGTTTGAATTTGTATTATGGTATATAGCTGTCTCACTTAAATATATGTTTTTAAGTAAAATAAAATTATATAATATAAATAAATAAAAAAAAATAATAAAACAAGTACCTACCTACTTAGATACAAAGTTAAAAAAAATATTTCTGAGCTCGCGGCCTCTTGGGCCGGGGCCCTCTTGGGTCGGGGGCCCGTGGCATTTTGCCAGCCCTGCCGCCCTATAGTTACGCCACTGAATGTGATAACTACCTACAGGAAATATTATATTCATTTCCAATAAATAATCAATATTTAGATGCATAATACGATCCTACATAATTGCAAAATTTACGTTCATACTTATTTTTGTGGTGCCATATATAGCTTTATGATGTCGTGCTATTTGTTCCATATAGTGAATAGAAAACATAGCAACTACCATAAAATTCTATGATATGACACTAAATAAAGCTACTATAAGATTATTTTTTATCTCATTATTCCAAGAATACCAGTGTATAGAAAGTTAAAAAGCAAAACTTTATCAATTAAAAATTTACATCGAAATCATAAGATCACTTCCAAGATAACCACGTATAAATTTATTGATATACAAGAATTACTTAATCTAATATTCAAGACTTTTAAACCCTTGACTAGTAAGAACGAAATTATATTTGGTTGTGTAGGCATAACATTATGTTATGCCTAAACCAAAATTAAAAGAATGTTGAAAATTCGCCAACATCCTCTTGATTTATGTCCCATTTGAACGCGCAACTCAAAACAAATGCCTCCTTCGGGACGCTACTCCCCCTGATGTCATTTCCGTTAAAAGCGCGCCCTAATCACAAATTTTGTAAAATAAATTGAAATGTTTATATTTTTCAGATTAATGTATTTTTTATTGACTGTTAATTAGATTCTGATGACATATTAATTATTCACATTATCACAGACTTAATATTCTAACGGGAATATAATTGGAAAGTTACACAACCTGTGCTGTAATTACGTCACTCATTTTCACTGAACATATAATAATATTCACTATTTTATCAAGAAAACCACATAACATTTTCATAATACTATTCAAGACTTTGAAAAGAATTATATTCCTGAAACCAAACATATTATTTTTACAAAATACAGATTCTATACAAATCCGAGGCGTCAGAACACCCCCATTTTAAATTGCTTGCACTTTCCGTCAAACAATTGCGCCTAACTGCGAGAAACTGCAAGTACAGTGAGCAAATTCAGAGTAGCTAAACATATGTTTTTATTTTTTATTTTTGTTAGTTTGTAAGGAATTATAATGTAATAATTGTATAATTTAATGATTATTTTATTTTTGTCATAGTGATTTATTACATCTTACTACATATATAAATATATACATACACATGATTATCATCTTGTAATAAAATAATTATATCACAATATATTGCATATAAACATGGATTTGCAAAAAAAAAACTTTTTTTATTGTGTACCTACATATAGTTACTATATATAGTAAAATTATTATATCAAAATATCTCGTACATACATTTTTAAGTCTTTATACTTTTGTGTTTTTCCTAAATGATTGTCATGAATTACAAATGTAATAATTATGAACTACAAATGCAACACATTCTTAGTAATTATTACTTCATATATCATACTAGCTTTATATATATATATATCATACTAGCTTTTGCCCGCGGCTCCGCCTGCGTAGGCATAAAATGTATTCTTTGATCTTGTTCATATGGAATTTTTTTTATAGGACCAATTTATACACATTGATGATATAACCACAGCCCTATATATTCATTGTAGCTATTTCATTTACATGGTTGATGTTTTTAAAGCAATATAAAGCGACAGCTTGAAAATCATTGGAAGATAAACATATCCGCCGTGTCCAGTAATAAGTGTTCGGAAAGCTATATTGTGTAATGTGGCGAATTGGAACTAAGTATTTTTATGATGATTCATTAATATGTAACCATTATAGATATTATAAACGATAAGAAGCCTAAATATAAAAATAAGTAAATATATGATGATTGAGAATACAAAGTTATAGGTGGCTACTGCAATATACCCACAAACCATGTTAAACGATTTATTTTGGTCCGTACAAACATTCAGACTTTTGCGATTTAGAAACGCGTTAGCAAGTCACATACAGCTGGCCGTGGGAAAACATCATTGTGCGCTCAAATGTATGCCTGCTACCTTATGGTCTGACCCTGCAGCCGGATTATCGTGGACTCGCTTTGTCTATCGTCATAACTATTCAAATATTTGTCCAAATGATGTAGTGTAAAGACAAAGTTTATCTACTTTTAAATGACCATATGCGTGATAAAAGTATTTATTTCTTAATATAAGAATCAATTTGTTTACTACCAGTGTGTGTTAAAAATAATAAATTATCAATTATTATTGTATTTATGGTTCAATTATATGTAAAATGGCTTACCAAATGTACCATATATATACTGTTTTATGTATTTTTTTGTAGGACTATTTAAGATAAACATTTCCATAATACATTATATAAGTGTAATTCCAACGGTTTTGCAGCGCACAGTAATAGCTCGCAGATGACAGACACCGAAAAGCGACAAACATCCATACTGACAAACTTTCGCGTTTATAATATTACTATAGATATCCTATATACTCCGATATATATATATATATATATATCATATATATCGGAGAAGAAATGAAGTAAACATCATGTGTAATTTCACAAATTTTATTTTCGTATAAAATAAGGCATAAAAAGTAATAAAATATAAAACAATAAGAAACTTATTGCTGCTTTCTACATTTCTAAACTGCAACAAAACCACACATAATAATAATTTTCTAGGATTATATTTGCATTTTAACATTACAATTAAATTTATAATAAAATTTATAGTGATTTTATTACGATTTTTCAGTAATTCTTATATATATTCTTTTATTGGAAAATACGTAATCATTATCATAAAAATTCAATATGTCATATTGTTTAAAATAAAATATTTTAAAATTACCGCCTTGTAGGTGGTTTTGAAGAAAAAGAAAGAGCAAGAATTGAGTATAAATGTTTTTGAATTCAATGATTCAAATGACATTCCAATATAAAGCTATTAATTGAGAAATGAAATATATCTAGAATACAAAAAACAATTATAATGAAAATAAAAAAATTATGAAGCCAGAAATGTCTAAAATCTGAAATAAATTTCGCCGAGCACGATTGATAAAAGTTATAAATATGGGAACTTACCATGTCATGCCTATCCACTGATATATATGTACAGTCAAAATATAACTGTATGCATATGTTTAGATTTTTCAAACAATAGTTTGCAATTTCAAAGTGAAAAGATGAGAAAACCTTACCACCAAACACTTTGGCAAAAATTTCAGGTAAGAGCCAACAATTATGCATATGGGCGTGTCCAAACAGCACATATTAGCCTAAAAATATCTTAATGTTGATGTATATCGTCGCTGGTAGTGAAGTATATTCCATATGATAAGAAAATTAAAAAAATAATCTTTGACCTACATTTGACAATCTGATACCGAAATTGTTTATTTGTCATAAATTTCATTCACGCGAAGATGTTTTAGTACTCATTTCAAAAACAAATTCTGAAAAATTATTAGACGTCGTACATTTTCTTTGCGAAATTAGTATTGTGTGGATGTCGTCACACTTTTAGGCGAATATTGTCAGGAAGAGAAATACAGCAAATATATGATATATAAATAGACATACATAGAAATAAATATGGATATGGAGGTGTGCAAAATAAATCTACCTTGCACAAATGCAAGCTTCGAAAGGGTTTCAAATAAATCTATGTGAAAGCTACGCAAAACACTTTAAATTACAGTCTGACATATAACCGACACTCGTATTCCCTTATAAAGTCTCTCCAACGATATTTACATGTCCTGCCATATCAAAAATTCATTCATTCATCTTGCATCATGATCTAGTGCAGTGTATCCAAAATAGGTTCGAAGAGTATCATCCCCTAGAAGCATTGTGAGGTCGGTTCAGTCAGTTCATTTCGTCGATTTTGTCGACCCAGCCCATGTCCGTTTAGCTTGTTCCGTTTTAGACTACGGAGTATGTTTCACTGAATGATACTCAAAGGAAACAATCGTTTTTCAAGACGCATAATCCAACTTTGCATACAGAAATATCCTGATTACCGTCCAACTTCTATGTCATATTTTAGTGAACACGTTCATAAATACAAAGTATCCCCACGAATAGGCATATGGTTTTAGTCATGTCGATTGTAATTTTGGTCGCGATGCCAGACTGCGAACCGGCGCGGGTGGCATATGCCGCATTTTCAATGATACTGCAATCTGAGATCGAAACTCTGTGCGTCATTATGTTCTTTTCGTCATATATTTTGCTATGACTATCCTTGTACAAAATATAAGCGTTATGCACACATGTGTTCAATAACCTTTTGAACATCTTTATGTACCATTTTATACCTCTCTTTCTTTCACGGAGAGCTTTTGATCTTTTAGATCAATTCCCCCCATAGTCGCATTGTAGTATTTCACACATATGGGCTTCTCAAATTCCTCACCAACCCTTTTTCCCGTATAAGTGCTGTTGTCGTGGAAGGTGCTAATCATCGATACTATTTTTGCATCCTCCCACGCCAGCACCATTAGATCTCCGGAGTGGCGAACAATGATCGTGCCCTTTTCACAATTTTTCTTCATCTTTTTTACATTTTCTGGTATATTTGTACGAGTGAGGCGTAGTCTGCTCAGACAGTCAAAGCCTCGACATTTGAGGTATCGTGCCAACGTTGGATTATTATAAAAATTGTCCATCGTGACACAACGTCCTTTATGTTTAAGACCTTCTAGTAAATTTAAAATTATTTGTGTAGTTTTCCCGGTCAGGGCTTTTGCCGTAATACTAGGATAAGAGGCAGTGCCAGAAGTAGCAAGAGGGTTAGACATTAGTTTTTTACTTTTGCGTCTACGCTTTTGTCCCCTACTTCTGGCCCTGCCTCTCCCAGCCTAAGCTCTTTCATCACAATCGTCGACACTTTCTTCATTGTTATTTTTTTTTCTCTCCTCACCTATATAAATTATAATTTTATATACTTATATAAATACCTTGAATACCTTGTCCGGGATTCACAGAGCTCAAATGATTTGATTCCCCAATGAGCGTTTTTTTCCTTTAAGTATTGTGCAAAGGAAAGACGATCTTTGCACAGGGTAAGGGTACGCTACGCTACGCTAATAGATCTATTTAATACATATAATTCCTGGAGTTTTCTATTCAAATGAGAAACAATAGCTTGCAATTTATACAATCTATGAGAAAAGGAACCTACGGGTCCCTCTCGATTATCGGCACGCAGCTGCTCACTGTCTGTATGCGGTTGCTTACTGGCAGCAAGCTGTTACTTGCTTTTCGCGTTCGGCAGCGGTTGTTTATCATTATCAGAAAAGTGTAGGCATTTGGTTAGAAGAATATATCTGTCGTAGGACATAAGATTACGGAAATAGACAAATTCAATGTCAGTGTCTTTCCTCAAATATTCTTCTAACGTGTTAAATTGATATATGCTCATATAAATAAAAACTGCAAACAAACGGTAAAGCCCATCTGCAGTGGTATCTTTTATAAAATTCTAGTTTTTCTGTAATTATCTCATAAACAACGAGACCTACGAAAAAATATAAATGACAAACTTTTAGGAAATTTAATTTTCTACAAAAAACGTCATTTACTTCAATGCGATATAATTGATAGTTTAAAAGATATTTAAAAGAATAATTTGCTAAATATTGATAAAATAGCTAGGTTTTTGTCTTATAAATCACAGAAAAGTTATTTAATGGTAAGCAATTAGAATTTCCTATTCAAAAATTATTTCGTTATCGCATCACTTCACCTAATTATTTTTGATAGAAAATATTGATACTCTACAAATTAAGTTTATAAATGTAAGAACACGAAATTTCATCAAATTGGGTTTTTTTTTCCAGTTCGACGAATTTAATAATATTATAATATTATATAGTATTTACGATTGGATAAAAATTTTAATTTTAATTCATTATTGGTAAAAAGTATACTTACGCGTTTTCGCAAGTCGACGTCGACATCGGTGTTTTGGATGCCGGCTTCTCAAAACGTCTATACACAGCCGAAGAACAAGCAACAGGCCTCCTGAAACATAATTTTGTAGTGTAAACATGGTTAAAAATAAATATAAAACTTCTAAAAATGGTCACAAACACCAGTTTTTGTACGTACTTGACCGTTTTGAGGCGTTTGAATTGTGGTGATGTGGAAGATGACGGAGATGGCTGCGGCGACGGACGACCTGGAATCTCTGGCAAAGGGATTCGCGCAGGAGCTTGGAGATTACGGTGTTTGGTCCGATTCGTTCAGCGCCAAGTCCACAATATGTCGTGAACACAGGGACGTTGAACTTTCGGACCATTTTTGTTTTATAATATTAGCCCTGAAATTTATAAAAAATGTATTATATATTTGATAAACAATATTTGCAATGTGAGTTAAAAAAATAGAACAAAACAAAGTTCATAAAACATAGTAAATATTTATATTCAAAATAAATATAAAATTGCAATATGTGATTGAGTTTGAAAAAAAAATTCACGTAAATACTTTCCAACATAAAAAAAAAATATTTTAGAAGTTCATAAAACATGATAAATACTCATATTATAAATAAAAATAAATACGCAATATGGTAGCGTTTGAAAAAAATTCTTCGTAAACAGTTTCCAACATATAAAATTCTATTGATATGTAAAGAAATAAAATATAAACATTTTAATCCTCTATCCTATTTCCAAAGTTTATAATAATATTCAAGTAATTCCGAAGTTCAATAATCCAAGTAATTCAATAATTCGAACAAAATCGTAAATACTATATTTTAGAAGTGAAAACTAATTTAGCAACATTGTGATTTGAAACTCGATGAAACAAAAAAGCGACAGTAAACAGAGACAACCATATACATCTATAGGATCTAGCGTGCAGAGAATGAGATAGAATGTGAGATGAAATAGAATGTCTGCGAGAGAATGAGATAAAATATGACATGAGATAGAATGCGAGAGAAAGACGTATGTGTGCTTATGTGCGCCTGCTTATTGTATCTGTTCAAATTGAAAACATTGAACTTGAATAATAAAATGTAAAATAACTTTTGCATTTGGTTCCAGTATTATAATAAATATACTTTGTAATCAATCTAATCCTAATACTGTATCGTCTTATTTTCTCGCAGTTTAATTTTCTGAAGGTTTCACTTCTGATATATATAATTAAAAAATATGTCCGTATGTCAGTGTTTTTTTTACTCTTTGCCTGACTGTACTACAGTTGAGATCTGGTTAACAAGCCTCCCTCACCGCTTACAACAGACGATGGTCTTTAGCAAATCTAACGGTTTTTTTTATACATAAACGTAAATTCACGACAAATTTTGCACCGAGACAAAAGATAATAGTCTAATTTGTCATTAGAAATCAATGAAATGAAATAATGTGTAAAATCAATAACTAAAGTTCAACAATGGCGACCATTTTATACAACAAAGAATGAAGGTTTGGGCTTATTTTAGACATGAGACTTTTCGAAAAACACTATAATCTGTGCTTTATATGATTCTCCAAATGTTTCTACGTATTTTGGTATGTATATCAAAGAGAAATACTTACGGTTTCCTTAGTTTATCCATAATTTCGTAGCAAAACAAGGACACAACAATTCACCGCAGACTAAAATGACGTCCTGAATGGCATTACGTGGATTCAAAACATCGTTGTAAATTTTCTTACGCAAGTGACGAGAAAGGTACATATTTTTCTGCTACCTTACTTTTTAAACAATAAGATTTAATTTCGTATAATAATTTAGCTTAACCCAGAAATTTAAAAGGTTTTTTCCTTTGTGTCGTACCAGAAAGGAATGAGTTGTGCGCTTCGAGTGGCTTGGCGCGTCCGTCCCAAATACAACTAATAGACATTATAATGATTTCGCGCGTTTGAGGGGTTAAGGAACAATATATCTATCATGCTGCTTAATAAATTCACCACTGTGATTTCGCTGTTTGTTAATTCTTCTATATGAAATGCATTTCCTGTAAATGGCGGTTGGATCGTTTCAGGTATTATTTTATTATTGATGTTGATGACAGTAGCCGAATTGTAGGTTCAGATATCGGAAATTTAATATAACAATGAAGTCAAATGGAATTCAAATATGCATGATAAATCTCTAATTAAAATAACGTTGAAATAAATAAAAAAATGTTTATTAACACCTGGAAAACTAGAATAGGTTTAACAAAAAATAAATATGCAATGGAAACTTTTCAGAGAAATGTATACCCACATTAAGGTAGAACTGTTAACGGTTACTAAATCAAAAAATAAAAAATTAAAAAAAAATTACAAAAAAGATATCACACTATAATATTAATGCATTTATAGGCATTAGACAGTCACGTTCCACACTTTTTCATTCTTATGTGTTGTAGACACCACCTGGAAACAACATAGAATAATTAGTAATAAAACTTAAACACCTCAAAGTTATATTTAGGCGAATCAATGTTGAAAATGTTTATATTCAAAATCATATATTCGAAACTCAGGCTCGATTTCAATCAATAATAAAGTGAACTTTTTTGAATAACTGAAATAATTTTAAGGAACAAAATTCATGGCTTTGTTAAGTCATGAATTTTGCGGTAGCTTAAGATACCCTATTATCATTGCCATTAAATTTCTATAGTATTCAAACTAAGTTCTAACAAACCAATTACAGGAACAGTTACTACCAAAGCAATATAATTTATATATCCACATGTATCATAATGAAATACACGTTCATGCCTTTCCTAGAAAGATAGACAAAGACCACAGATTTCCACGTGTACACTCTTTATGTGCACATACCTCTTGTATTTATTTTTATTCATATTTAATGAATAATAAAGTGTATCGAAACACCATAATTAATAATATTTAAATAAGTAATTAAAATATGTGTGTGTACCTGTTTAGTAATACTGTCTTCACAGGCCATGCGAATTCGCGCGCACGTCGCGGGTGCGTCCAATGAAAAGAAACGCGTTGCGCCGGAGTCGGCGCGCGCTGCACTGATTGCTTCTTTTATCGCAAAGAAGACTGAGGCAGATAAGAACAATGGTGGTTCGCCTACTGCCTACCATAAAAAAATAAACATTAAAAGTACAGTAAAATATTTTAAATTTATCATTCAGATAGCATCAGTATTTAAATCTTCTACAAAACAGATGCGTGATCTAATTAAGAAAAAATGTGAAAAATTCGTCGCTTTTATTTATAAAATTTTAATTGCAGCGGTCATCCAACGCAGTTTAAATTCGCGCCATACTGTCTTAATATATGCCATAGAGTGCGGCGCGGAAAGAAAGTCGCGCTGTATGACTGGGCGCGTGCGCAGCGTCGCTGAAGGAGTGTCGGCGGCGTGTAAGGTCAGTTCAGAAAGCCGTCTGGAGCCTTCTACGCGTTTATATAGGACATTATAGCACAATCGAAAAAAATACAGCAAGTTATCTGAGCCAGGCTACCTGAAATATATACCTACTATTGGTGATCACATCTAAACATGTTCAATCTCATTAGGGTTAGCTGGCGCCCTAATGCAAAATTATAATCAAAGCCAATCTGAATTTATAAGTTTAAATCAGTGAACACACGATTCTTTATGATGTAATTTAATTAAATACATACACATCATAAAATAACTAAATTTATATTAAATAAAAGACACCGAGGACCATTATGAATAAACTTACTCGCTAAAATATTTTTGCGAGTGAATTTATTCGACAGATAGACGGACAAAGAAGTGATCCTATAAGTATAGAACAATTTTTAAATACAGAACCCCAAAAATTAACCAGAATGGAATTTCTCAATAATAAATTATTAGATAATTATTAACAATTTTAAGGCAAACGATTATATTTATTGTAATATTTTATATACAATTGAAAATTGAAAAATATTTTCTTCTATTGAAACTTGTTTGAACGCTTTGTTGTGGAATTTTAACGAATAACAAAAATACTCATTTGTGTGAAAATCTTATTAAAATTTTCCTTGGCAAAGCATGGATAAAGAGAGGGAAAATATATATAGAAAATTATTATGATTTTTTTTGGATGTAATGAATAAAGTCGTTGTTTGACAAGATTAACGAAAATTCGTAAAAGACGATTTCATGCAACTAAATGCGCAACAACTACTGCGTGGCATATTGAAACTTAGCGCACAAAAATATGGAAAATATTAATGCACTAAATGCATATATTACATATATATATACATATATATGTATGTATATATTAAACACACAACGTTAGCACACAGTTGCCCCTGACGGTAGCCTTGTAACTTCATATTCATCTATGCGTGTAACCTGGCAATTCGTTTTCTTGCATATTTTTTTCTGTATTTAAGATTAATCATATATCTGTTCTGAAAACAGTCAGAACGAGAGGCGTCGTTATAAATAGGTATTACTAATTTTATAAATATTACATCGACCTTTATATTTTCAGTATTCTGAAACTCTAAATAAGAATGTGGGCTACATTCTTATTTGACTCGTAATAATCTTGTATATTAATTATAAAACTAACTGCCTGTAACCAGCAGCAGACTTAGGTTGTAGAGGTCACGACCCTCCGACCTTTCAAAAAACTAAGTATAACTTTTTTTTTATCTTCGATATACTTCAATATATGACCGTCTCCAAGCTTAAATTCTAGACCTTCTTGTAACAAATGATTGTCTCTTAGTTATTCGTGCTTCGGAACTTAAAAGTTTAACATAGGCACAATTGGTACAAATATATCACATTATTAATTGGTATGATCATTAACAACTAAAATTTTGCAACATATTTTTGTAATAGTTAATTTAAGTAGTGAAATTAATTTAAGTAGTGAAGATCATTTTATATATCATTATTTAGGCTATATAAATTGAAAACACTACTTCAAGTTATTTCTTAGATGATTGTAAAATGGTATATTTAATGAAATATTTTGCAAAACAAGAAAAATGTGTATCGTTCATTTACAAAAAAATCCTAAATTTATGAAAAAAATTAAAAAAAACGATGAGTCAATTATCCACACTTTAGAGAGAAATCACAGAGATTTTAGGTTGAATACAACAATATATATTTAATTACTGTTTATGGAGATTTAAGAGTCGGTATTTATGATATGCAAAATAATTATAGATTGGAAAAGCTCCACACGCAAGTCTAACGCGTGTTTGACAGATTTTTTTAATAATAAGGAAACGCTTGACTATCCAACTTTTTAAGTACTTTTTGTGCCTATACTTTTCATGAACAAGACAACTACACGATTATATCACGATATCACGTTAATCGAATAAACAAATATATGTTTATAAACAAATATAAATTTCCAGTACTATGAAAATCATACATGATAGCTTTAGGAAAAATTGTGCCACTTTAGTAACTTCGGATCAAAAGTTGAAAATGATCAAAAATTGGAATTTATTTAGTTCAAAGGTAAGTAAATAAATTCCAAATGTGTTTACGTACCTTCGAAGAATAAACAGCTCGTGGATTTGGAGCGCCTTTCAAAAGAGATACATTAAATTCTTTAGGTATATCAGTAAATCCGGGGATTTTATAAGTCCCGGGTCCTCTAGAATAAAGTTCGCCATCCGGTGAATAAATTACTTCTTCCATTGTATAAAAACCATAACCTTGAATAAATGCACCTTCAATTTGACCGATATCTATTGCAGGGTTTATGCTCTCTCCGATATCCATTACAATATCTGTTCTTAAAACCTGATGATCTCCTGTTAAACAGTCAATAATTACTTCGGAACAGGCCGCGCCATAAGTGAAATATTCAAACAGATTGCCTGAATTCTTTTCAATATCATATTCTATTTTAGGAGATGAATAAAATCCTGTAGCTGACAAACTGACTCTGTCTACGTAAGCGGATCCTACCCAATTCTCCCATTTACCGTCTGGATTTCTATCTTTATACGGCTTCAATCTTTTCAGTATTTTACTACAAGCATCCAATACGGCCATTCCGTACAAATCGGAGCTTATACTTGCGGCGGTAGCGGAGCTATTAGGAACTTTGTCGGTGGCGGTTTCGCTTATATGTATTTTTGCTATGTCGATTTCTAAAATTTTTGATGCAACCTGAATCATTTTAGTGAAGAGGCCTTGACCCATTTCTATGCCGCCAATAGTTAATAGCACTGATCCGTCTGTATATACCAAGATTAAGGCACCCCCTTGCATAAGAACATCAACTTGAAATGAAATTCCATATTTGGTTGGTAACACACTGATACCTTTTTTTTTCCACCTGTTTAACTTATTAAATTGTTCAATTTGCAATTTTCTTTCCTGATAATTACTATTTTTTAAACATTCGTCCCAACATCGTTTGATTGTACAATGTGTCAAATTTTGGTTAAAATGAGTCAGATCACCCTCGGTATACATATTTAACCAAGCTATTTCTTCATACGTTTTATTTAAAGATTCAGCAATATGTCTAATCATTGTTTCCGTTCCTAACATAACTTGTGGAGCTCCAAACCCTCGAAATGCAGTATTGGAGGGTAAATTTGTTTTACAAACGTATCCATTTACTTCCATGTTTGGTATGAGATAACAATTGTCAATATGTACCATTGCCCTTTCATTAACAGCACATGACAAGTCCATTGAATTTCCAGCGTTATTGTAAATATCGAATTTAGCGCCCAGTATTTTACCACTTTTTGAAAAGGCGACTTTGTATTTTATCAGATGAGGATGGCGATTACCCGTACAAAACATGTCTTCATCTCTGTTAAGAACACTTCTAACTGGTTTTTTCAATTTATAAGCAGCAATAGCTACTGGTAACGCTAAAATTGAAGCTCTTGTTTCTTTGCCACCAAAACCACCCCCAATCCGTTTAACCTTTGCGACTACTTTGTGATTCGGAATTCGAAGAGTTTTTGACACAAAGTGCGCTATTTCTGCAGGACTTTGACTAGTGCTTATAATTTCAATTTCATCTTCTTTTCTGATAGCAAAACATGAATGGGTTTCTAAATAAAAATGTTCTTGAGCTCCACTTCTTGTATAACCTTCTAAATAGTTATCGGCTTCTTCGAATGCTTTCTGTACGTTTCCTTTCTTTAGCGTTTTCGGATATCCAGGAAAATAGGATTTTTGAGTGATAGCATCTTCTAAGGTAATTATAACAGGTAATAAATTTTCATACTCGACATGAATTAATTCTACGGCTTTTCTGGCAATAGTTTCATTCACTGCAACAATTGCCCCAAGAACACAACCGCGACTTGTCACGATATCACTACAAAATATTTCTTCGTCTTCAATAATTGGGCCCATTTTATTACACTCCTTATCCAAATCTTTAGCAGAGAAGAAAGCTTCAACGCCATGTATAGCCAGAGCTTTACTAGCATCAATGTGGATTATTTTAGCATGAGGTTTCTTACTAAATAATAAGCATAAAAACAATTCACCTTGTACTGGCGGAATGTCGTCACAATAAATAGCTTCACCAGTTACTTGTTTAAATGATGAAGCATGTACGATAGGTTTTCCAACTGTATCCGTTAACTCTTTATTCGGGTATATTGCAAAACATTGTGAGCTTTTTGGATGAATTTTTATATTATCATCTATACTGGTGATATAATCATTGTTTCTTCCATTATCTAAACATTTCAGATTTTTTAAAACGTCGATGTAAAATTTGAAGAAAAAGCTAAGGCATAGAGATTTACGATATTCAGGTACACCTCCTGGTTCAGAGCCATCTAGTTGAAACTCAACAGAAAGATTACGGAATACTGTATTTAATATATCTTCATTCCAATGTTTTCCTTTCATTGCATTTGAAGTTTTACTCATTTGGAGCGTTGTTGATGCCATTCCGCCGTAACAAAGCCTTGCTTCTTTAACTGTGTCAGCGTTATTTTCCAAACTAACGTAAAAAGCTGCAATTACTATAGATATATCGTCTTCTCTCCGTTTTGCTTGTTTATATGCTTTGAAATATTCTCTCTCTTTCGAGTATGGTATTTCAACAGATAAAATTATTTCATCAGGTTCCAAAGATGTTTTACGATAACTTTTAAAGAAGTTTTCATCCATAGTGATTTTTTTGTGACCCCTGTCATAACTATGAACATTCAAAATAGCTTGGGCCGCCATTAATATGGGATTTAAGTCGGATATAGGACTTGCTGTTACAATATTTCCTGCAATACAAGCAACGTTTCGTATTTGATTACCGGCGAACCAATGAAGTATATAAACCAAAGCTTTTAATATTTTAGTTTTATTTTTTCCTAGTTTTAAAACTTGAATTTTCAACAATTTTTGCAAATCAGTAAGAGTTGTTGAAGCTCCCACAATAATTGAATGCTCTGCTGTTATAAACAATTGGAGTTCTTTTATTAACGTCGGAGAACACAAAACAGGATAGTTCTGTTTCTTGAATTTCATCTCTATACCTATTTCGGAATTTCCCACTACGATCTTGCTGTTAACATATTTTTTTTGTATCAGCAGAAGTTGTACAAGTTCTTTTGGACGCAACCATAATACAAAATCTCCTTTATAGTAAAGGTTTTTTTCGTATTCTTCTGCTTTTATTTTCAATTCCGGAGGAAAAATTGGTTCTTGCGATGGATCATAGGGCTTAAAAGAACTTTGGTCGTATAATTCATTATTATCATTGTTTATGAATGTATTATTACAGCAATCCTCTCCTAAAGCACACAAATTTTCTCGCGATCTAGTAAATGTTTTAAAACCCTCTATAATAGGTCTATATCCAGTACATCTACACAAATTTCCTTGAAGCGTTTCTTCGATATCGTCATATTCTATGTTATTCTTGGATCTTAATAAAGAGTACATAGACATTACAATACCGGGAGTGCAAAAACCACATTGAGAGCCGTGTGCTTTAGCTATTCTTTCTTGAACCGGATGTAACTTTGATTCTGTAGAACCGATACCTTCGATTGTAGTTACAGCCATTCCGTGCACAGCGCAAACCGGAGTTAGACAAGCGTTAACCGCAATATGGCTGAAGGGAAGTTAAGGAAAATTAAAACGGTTTAATATCGTAAATGTACTATTGCAGTGCAAAAAAGTTATAGTTCGCACTTAATTCATTTCGCTCACATATTTCTCACTTGAATTTGTCTTGTGTTTTAAATTAATAACAATTATATTGGCTATGTGCACGACCCCAGCGCCGTCTAGCGTGTGCAACTTTTCGGTGTTCTTCCAATATTTGTGTTCATGAAATAATAAAACATTGATTATAGAGATGTTTATTGTTAATGAAAAATTCTGTTTCTACAGCCCAACAGTAAGTAAACAACAACAGTATCTTCTTGTTTCGTTTCACTTTTCATAACGAAAATAATTGAGTATTGCTGCTGTTTTTGCTATAACCACGAATGTTTAATTATTTGCAATTTGATCTACAATCATTTCCATTTCGCAAAACAATAATAATTGTTTGCGTACATCTCTACCAATTGAATAATCAGCTAAACAACAGATTTCCTAATCATTTGGGTTATTTGTTCCATCAGACACATCAATTTGAAAGAAATAATCTTTTCTCGAACAATAACGAAGACAGCTTTCGCTATGAACCTTTTCGCGGAATCGGAGTAACAAATAATTTCAATGATCGCTAATGTTGCTGAAAAATTTATAGAAATAAAACTAATATTTACCACATTTTACCAAATCGTTGTTGATTACGAACGAAATTCAAAACGAAATAATTCAGTATTTGGAAAGGATACTTTACACGGTCTTCGTCCCGCATATACCGCGACAGCATGACGGTACAAGCGCCGCAGCCGCCCTCCCCGCAACCATATTTCGAGCCTGTCAGGAGTAACTTCTTCCGCAAATACCATAATAATGTCCACTCCGGGTCTGGATTGTTTTCTTCGACCTGGTATTATCATTATTTATAACATTGTAGTAATTTATTTACGAAATATTTGAAAGATACATATTTTGTTATATATTTTTAGCGCCCTTATAAATAAATAACAGAATAGAACTCCATTGTTGACACTTGAAAGTTTGTTGTACTTGTCTATAAACTTTATTTACTTTTTCTCGAAATTGCCGATTATTTCTTTGTTTATGTCACATGTTCATGACCTTCGTGGTATTATTATGTAGTTAAGAATGACATTTTTATGAATTTGCTTATATGCAAGGAATGTTCCAGAATAGTCGTTTATAAGTATATAGACGGATTTAGGCATTGGTACTTCAATTCTTCTCTTGGGCACTTGTACGTTAACAAACGAAGTACGATCAGTTTTGTACTTTAATAGTGTGGTTCCGTTCTTTAGTGTTTACTTTTTCTATGGAAAAGACGAATGAAAGTAGATTGACAAAACATATCTATAAAGCGAATTTGCTTTGTGGGAAGGTTGGCAAGGGTCGCCCTAGAAAATCCCATCGACGAATGGGATGATCGAATTGATGGCATATTAAAAAGGCCAAATTTTTTAAGCACCTTAAACCGACGAGTTGGCATGAAAAAATTAATGGATGTCGGTGAAGCAAGAGAGATATGTAAAGATGGTACCATGTGGAAATCTATAGTCTTTGCCAACCCTTCTGGGAAATAGGCGTGAGTTTGTATTATTATTATTCTACGTCAATCCATTAATCCCGATAGAAATACATCGTATCAGTGAAATAAAATAAAACTAAGGAATCCGATAGACAGGGTGGCTGTAGCTCTATTCAAAATACAAATTTAATAAAAAATAAATAGAAAAAAATCTGTGTGTTTTTCTCTCACTAAAAATTACTCAATCGATGGAATTTAATTTTTTTTTTCAGATGCAGTAGCTGTACCATAGTTTATGAATTATTATGTTTTAAAAACCGGGATCATAAATAGAACGGTTTTGACTCGGAACCGAGAACTTAACTTGAAATCTGAAGTTAGAGTTGTACCGAAATTGAAATATGTATCATAAGTAAGAGTGAAACTAAGACCGGAAGTGCTAAGCTGAGTCGAAGAGCTGAAGGCGAAATGGAGACCGCAACCACGGCCCGTGCTGAGATCGGAATTAGGCTGCCGTCAGACCGCGGCCTAGTAACTATTAGATATGAACTATTTTATAGTCCAAGTAGTTATAATTCCATTTGAATAAATGTGAGTAAGCGAGAAAACAGAACCATCTTTTGGTTTACATTGGGAGTTAGTTCTGGCTGTTGTAATATACTAGCCCAGCTATGACGCTTTCTATGTTGGCTACATAATCTCCTATAGCCCGACTATACAATTTGCACATGTTCGGCTTCAAAAACTATTGGAAAATTTTACAAAATTTTTATAATTTTTGCCAGTACTCAACTAGTTGTCCGACAGAGCAATTCTTGTGTAATGAAATTAATAAACAAGAATTATTATTATTGGATAGATCGGAAGAGGTGGATGACATACTTAACAATATCATATTAGCATGTATTGCCCAAAAGAAAAAACGATGCACATGTTGGATGAAAAAAATATAATTATTCACGCTACAACGCTGTTTATACATACTCACAGCTGGATACAAAAACTATAAAAGCCCAATCCGACGACAGCGGCGGCCCAAATTGTAGTTTACTATCTAAAGTTTTCGGTCTGACGGGGTCTTGCTTGAACTACAAAATCATTAATAACTATGTAACAGTTACTAGCTACTAGGTTTTGGTCTGACGGCATCCTTAAGTTCGCGTGCAGATGAAATCGAGCAAAGCCTGCGGGCCTAGCATAACGCTGTAGACAAGAGACTCTGGCCTGGCCTATTCACATGTTATGTTACGCTAGAAGTACAGTCCTATAGAGAAACCCTTCTCCGGGCTCGTTGTAGTGCATTCTGTTTTGTTGCATAAATGGTAAAAAAGTGATTTTTCATCTTCCTAATTTTGGTTTGAAACAGTAGCAAAAGCGTAGGTTATATGTACATACAACGTAAAGTCTTTATAAAGACACTAGATTTAACGACAAACTCCTTAAAACATCGTAATCACTTGACTTTGGTTGGTTTACCTTATTATCTAAACAATGATATATTCTGTATAGCGTCACACTAACTCCAAATAATGACAACAACAGCGCCGGATTTAAACTTAGTGCCGCCCCTGGGCATTATAGAAAATGCCGCCCCAATACTGAAATTTTACTTAAAGTTATAATTTCGTAATATTGTATTTTAAAAAATAAAATAACCAAAATATTTCAGAAAATTTATAATGTATTATATACTGTAATAACATTAAAAATATTTTTTTTTGTTCTAAGAATTAAAAAATGTAATCGATATATTATTCAATTTTTTAAAAATTCATTGATTGATATAGTCTACTCTTTGAAAAATGCATGAATTATTCAAAAATCTTTTTAATTTTTCGTAAAGACTACAAATATTTATTTTTTTCAGAAAATAAAAAATCAAATGTTATTATTTTGAATCATCTAGAAAATACATTAATTACATTATTTTGATCATTAATTTCAACTAAAAGTGCCAAAATAATAATATAAAAAATTTCGATTTAACAAATAATACATGAATTAAATTTCTGAAACTATTCATTAAACAAAAAAATATAATTATTTAATTATATTGAGTAATTTTGATACCACTAAAATTTTTTTTTTCACTTTCCAAATTTTGCCGCCCTAGAAAATCTACCGCCCTGGGCACTAGCCCCGACTGCCCCTGTTGTAAATCCAGCCCTGGACAACGATACGACATTATTAAGCATTAAGCAGTACTTTCTAAATTGCCAAAATTAGTAAGAACTGCAGCTGTGTACATCATTTTGTTTGTTGTTTTGTTGCTTTATTATTTAGCACTTGTTTATCTCGACTGACGGATACGTCCGTCGATTCTACCGAAGATTCTAATAAATTTACTCTCTTGTTGTGTGATGAACTTGCATATGCTGCAAAGTTATTAGAAAAATACTATTTATACTGTACATATTAGTAATATATAATACATATTAGTGAATAAATATGTATAATTGTACATGTATTACAATAGTAAAACAACATTAATTTTTTTCTTTTCATTTAAAGACAATTCTCTATAACGCCAAAAAATACAGTCCCATAGAGTTAATACTGTATTAATATAGAAGATTAGAAATCACAATAAGTCTACATTATCGGGTACTTACTTTTAAAATATTAATTACATATTCTGTATGCTTATTATCTTATGTTTCTCTTTATAAAATAAGGTTTATTTCAGTTTAGAAAATAGTCTTATAACCATTTCTTATTTTTCAAACCTTCGATTTTATTAGAAATATGTAAAAAAAGAGTTGCTTCCTACGTATTATTTTAAAGATTGTATTTAAGCTAAAGCAGCGATGGCTCAGTGGTAAAGATCGTCGCCTTCGAACCAAAAGATACCAGGTTCGATAATGACCACGAACGAATTGACCTATGAATTTCCAACTTAAACCATTCGCTTTGTGCCTCTGAGAGCACGTTAAAACGGACGCTGTGATGACAATGGTGACAACGGCTTTGAAAGGCTCCCGACACTGAGCCAGCGTAGAGGGTATGATCCGAGCCGCTCAATCTGAAAGATTTTGGGAAGGTATGCCTCAGCAATGGAGTGAAATAAAACCTGCTGCATTAAGAACAACAGCGTTCGAGCTAAGTCAAGAAGAAATTGTCTTAGGAAGGTGACCTATGTTGTTGTTGTTGTTGTGTACAGTAATAAAAGTTATACTGATTGAAGTTTATGAATCGGCGAGTTCTGATTTCAATAATTTTGCTCTTGGCGAACGATGCGTTAACAAGCACAGTGCATTAAAAGAAGTCTGTTCTATAGAGTCTCTTAGTATGCGTTTCCATGTTACAATATACTTCAACATTTAATATAAAAAAGAAGTAAATCCTAAAATAAATCTTACTTTTGTTTTAGGCTTTACTTTTTTATGTCTCAGCCTTTCAATCCCAATAATGGTAATTATTAAAATATTACAATTAATAAGTATCATAGAATGCTGTCATCATTTTAAATATTCGGGAATTGACTGAAAATGACAACAGTAGCCGGGATGCAGTCTGCTCATCGTGTTCATAGTACACTTTTGAAACGTGAAAAATCGGAGTTTCTTTACAAATTAAATTAAATTTGTCAATCTTCAACGTTCCAAAACACCCACAAGCGTCGACATAAATATGTGTATCTTAAAGTTGTAATTTCAAAACTAGAAATTGACACCACAGGAAAATACATGGCGACCAAACTGTCAGCCTGACACACAGATGTATGAAAACAGTAACAGGCACAGTTGCTTACTGTTTTAACGTCGAAAAATGGCTCAAAATGTACACGATGTTCCTGTCTCATAATCTACAATACCATTTTGGAGTGACAAAGAAAAAAAGGGAAGAACTATTATTTATTATCTGACGGTTCAACTGAAATACCATGACATAAGGTTCATTTTTAAATACAAAAAGAACAAGTAATGATCATTTTTTTCCTGGAACACAATAATTTCTATTTTTTTACAATAATTTCTATTTAATTAGATTTCATTTTAAAAGGCGAGGTTGTACATATTTTGCATTCATTATAAGGCACGGCCGGAAATATATTAAATAACGATAAATGTATTTGCGGAAAATTCAGTTTTATTGAGTAATTCGACGGTTTTTGCGGTTTGTGGCGTCATCTTCCGTGATAAAACCTAATTAGATCCATTCATAGTAATTAAAAAAAAAAACACTGCACTCATTTTAACGCCGGCATTGTTATTTAGTATATTTTTGCGCTGTTCATTTTTTTTACTTTAGCACTCAAGTCAACGATACACGGCCTCGTCAACGGAATCACTTTTTTCAGTAGAAAACACGATAGTGGCTGATTGATTATTATATTATATAATATATATTAGATTATTATGTTATATATTGTAAATTGATATAGATTGCGAATATTATAGAAATTCATTCTATTTTCATGCTGATAGACCAGCCGACACGTACTTTACAAACACGTTACATACCGCTTAAGGCAGAACAAAATCTGCCTAGCCAACTTGTAAAATATATAAGTCAAATGCAATCGTGTTCATACGTTTTATTCACTACACTATAGGGGCATAACGGCCTGCAATCTTCTTATTTCAGATTATCAGATTTCAGCTGGCCCAATACGGGTCGAGGTTCGCTTAAGGCCGTTGTCAACATTGCGATGAAAATGTAGGGAACCGACGGTTCAACCTGCTCCTCGACACGCTGATCCAATCGTTTGATTTGACTTAAATCAAAAATTCCTCAGTTAATTCGCCCGTATTCAAGAGCAAATCGATACTTTTGAGTTAGAAGGCGAAGTTCTTAACCATAGAAATACACCGCTCGTACATTCTGCAGGCGAAGAGAGATCTAAGAGTCAACTGCAGCGGCACATTTATGTGTTCATTTTTATTGGGCGATAACTTAATGAATACCATTCATAGGATCTTCATCGTCGATCATTTTGATAGATTAGCGGTGAAAATAAATAAAAAATTTAAATTCTGATTTGGCCATCGTCGATTGAAATTTTGAGCGTCGACTACAACGGTACAAGTATGTTTGTATATTTTGTACGGGTGCAATATTTTTAACTCGGTAATACAAATTATGAACGCAAACTCAAAGAGCTGACTGACAGCTATTGTAGAGTTCTAGTATCCGCCTCCCAGGCCTTACATCAAATTCTGGTAGCCAAGTTTAACACGTGAGCAACAGTAAAAATTTCTTAATTGTATAATATATATTCACGCCAAAAGGATAGGCAGATACTATAGATTTCTACGTAGTACTATCTTTACATATCTCTTGCTTCGCTAACATCCGTCGATTTTTTCATGAGAGCTCTTCGATTTTAGATGCTTAAAATTTGACCCTTTTTAATATACTACTAATTTAGTTAACATAGGATTTTCTAGGAAGACAGTTGCTGACCTTTCCGTCATATACTATCGTTCCAGAAATTTGTTTTGTCAGTCTACTTTAATTCGTCCTTTCCAGATGGCCAAACCAGTGAACTGCCCTACAATATACCTTTTTCTACTGTAGTCATTAAATCTTCTTTCAAACTACACCGCTCTCTGACATCACTGTTTCTACATCAATCTTTCAAAAACACTCCACACATATTACGCAAAGATCGCTTCTCCAGCGCATTGATTCTACTTTCATTTTTCTTTTGTCATACCCAACACCCAACTTTTATTACCATACTTAAGAGTAAGAATCAGGACCATATTAAATTTTATAATGCTTATTAAAAGAGAATCTTTGAATTCTCTTTCATAAGTGAACGTATTATATTTACAATATATTTATTGTTTATCTTAGTATATTTCCTTCACCATTCACACAATTAGGCTTAGGCCTTCCAAAAGGCCATAGACATTTTCTACGGCCTCATGAAATAGGTCGGTATTCATGGACTGAAAAACTTCCCAACCTTCATATGTACATACAAAACCTTTTAGCTCCTATTAATACCAGTGGCGTATTTATATTTTTTAAGAGTGTAGGCCACTTTATTTCCGCCGCCCTATGTACCTTTCTAAATTAATAATTTTCTGAAATCTGCCGCCCCTAGGACGCTGCCGCCCCTAGGCCGCGGCCTACACGGCCTATTGACAAATCCAGGACTGATTAATACCTAATACAATACGAATTTCCTTACTAACATTTTTTTTTATATTTTAATTTGTTGTCGTATATTGTCAATATTAGATTCGGTAACTGCAGCCGCCGGCCGACCTGCACGTAAATCCTCAAATAGATGTTCACGTCCACATCTGAATTGACTGAACCAGGAATACCGTATATGAGATTTGAGGGATTATTCGCAAAAAGGAAAATTCAATTCAAAATATCTTTATTTCATAGGTCATAGGTAACTCTTGAAATGTGTCATTATAATATTAATTTACCATTATAACATGAATTAACACTCGTTCAGAAAGCAGTTTTTCCGCAAGAAACTTGAGAGTAGTTCTTTTCAAATTGAATTCTATACAATAACAATAAATAACAAAAGTATTATATAAAGATACAACCCGATAAAGCTTGAGCTGATTATTTCTATGGACTTTTGTTCTCAAAATAATCGGAAATTTTATAATACCCTTTTTACCAGTACTTGTTTAATAATGACGCTAAATTTATTTAAGGGTAAGTTTTGAACATCTATAGGGACCTTTTAGAACAAGTGCATAGAGCCCCATAAACGAGTTTGTGACTTTATGTAATAGACTAACATGTAAACATAATTTATTTTTAATCTTCATTATAAATTTAGTCGACCAGTATTTTCCTCGAACATTTCTATATTTTTTTCTACATGCACAATTTCTTTGTATATAAACTAAGTTGCCAAAGTTAAAATTCCAATATTTTAAATTTATTCCTCAGAAATACTCGAGGCCTAGTTTGTACGTCGCCCGAATGGCTTGCTTCTGCAGCGCGAAAATTCTTCAATTCAATCCGAAAATTCAAAAGACAACGAATGGTTGTCTTCAAAGTCAATATCGTGGCCCTTAGTTCTGACAAACTCGCTCTTGATGACTGCCCAAGTCGCTTTCATCACGTTTTTACTATTTTTTATTTTATTGTTCACGTTTCAATACTTTTGAGTAATTTCTAACATATTTCGCAAAAGTTTCTGGCAACTTTCTAGTTGACTTAAGCCACAGAAAAATCTTTAAAAAAATCATGGAGTAAATTTTCTGAAATTCATTGCCACACACGTTTTTCAAAAGGTGTTACAATGAAAAAAATAATAATTTGCACGAAGTAAAATGTAACCTACGTTTAATTTCCATTAAGGGTTGAATTTCCAATAATTAAGAGTTGAATTTCCAAAAATCACAATTGTTGTAATATTTATTACAAATGGTAAATTCCAGAAGTTTTCAGTATGACTTCCGTATATTTCGTATATATATTTCCTTATAAAAACAAAACATGTAAGTCTAAATCCGGGTTTAATGAGGTTTAGTAGCCATTAAATATTTGTAGTATCCACCTTTTAATTTCAATATCAGATCAGCTCGATGGTACCAAATCATTATTTAATCATAGGGACCAAGAAAGTGTGCAAAATTTCAAATAAATCAGGCAATAGGAAATAAGTTTAAAAATCGATATAAATATTCCATCCTCACGAACAGAGTAGAAAATTGCAAGTTAAAAATAGCGATAAAGCGTTGTTTAAAAATAAACTGAATCATTTAGTGGTTGCGGCATATTCTTCTAAAGATGCTAAATAAAAAGTACATGTAGTATTGGCACCGCCAACAAGGGTGACCACGGGATATACGAATACTTAATTACTAACAATATTAGAATTATAATAAAATGTTTTTACCTATTTGATAAGATGAAGAAAGATACCTGAACGTATATTTCATAAAGACACTAAGATAAAAACGGCTAATTCATTTCACACAGTACCCAACAAATTGTTTTATAATTTAATTTAATTAGCTAAAGGTCTACAATTTTCATTATATTCTTATTTATAAATCTTATTTTTATTTATATACAAATTTATAAAAAATCTAAGATGCGCCTAATTTTATGAACCTCTAACACAAACTATAACTTACTTACAATTTAAAAGTAGTTAACACACGTTGACAATTTTTTGTTTATTTATTGAGTTGTTATCTATTATTAGTGCTGGTACGTTATTACGTTCTGATGTTGATAATGATTTTCCGAAGAATAAAGTAACCAGATAAGAGCTTAAATATAATATGTATGCCTGGAGGAGGGGTGTGGGGAGTAAGGAGTATGGAGATGTGTGTGAGCGAACCCGCGGGCACATTTAAATCACAAAACAACAACGTGAGTGTTCACGTGACTTTTAACATTAAAATACTGGAGACATACTATGTGAAACAGTATCAAGGGCCAAAATCTTATATACAAATTACATTACATAAAATACAAATCAAAAGAAATCCAAGTTCTCCACACTCTCTTATTGTCCCGTACTCTAACTTTGTATATATGTTGTACTTCATCGTCTAAAAATCTTTTCTTTCTACTCTGTCTCGCTCACTCACACTGCCAACAACAGTTGCTTAACAGAAAATAAGGTCATCGCACATCTTTCAATCTTCGCGTTTATTAAATAAACATAATAACACAAATCTGAATAAGAACAATAAGAAATATTATAACAAATTGTACTATGAAATTAAAGTAATTCCTTTTATTTAATTATCTTATTTTAACGTTTGAAGTGTTTTATTACGCTTTGAGTCTCGCAAATTCCAGTATCGCCAATAGCGGACATTTGTATATAGAGCATGTGTGTTTAAATTTTAGCTATGGACGTTTCTTTAAATATACTTTTTATTTATAATAGTTTATATATATATCTGTAACAAAAGAAAATGCTTCATATTTTTTATATAGACATCTGTTTTTTTAGTGAAATAATTATTTATTAGTCTTTATTTATTTCATTTCAATATGATTAATTATACTGATACATACCTATATCTATCTATAAATATCTACAAGTCGTTCTCTCCCAAGAGAAAACTATGGTCATCCTACAAAAATAGATAAATGGCCACTATATCTATCTCCCTGTTTGTTTTTTATTGTTAGAGTAGGTAGGTACTCAGTTCTGTTCGATTTTATTAAAGTCCATGACGAAATTAGTTTACTCAGAAGCAAGTGAATAAGTAAGATTGCTTATCATGAGAAATAGGTAAATATTGATTGTAACATTGATGAACTGTCTCCATTAAATATATTTTTCTCTAAAATATATAACTACTTTAGTAAAACAAAATAGTTCATAATAATCAACATCAATACCATGTAATCACTGAGGTTATTAATAAATAATTAAATAACACACTTCTTGTTTTTTTTTTTCATAAATTGATGATAGACTATCAATTTAGGGCACTATTTTTAAATGCTTTCGAAACCTGATTATTTGTAGTAAGTATGAACGCTTTATTATTCGAACATATGATTTTACATTGGCCTGTTTAATAATACTAATCTTAGACGGCGTTTATTCAGGGTCCTAAACGGAAGTACTTATAGGTAAGAACACTACAAATACTACGTCTTAGGTAAGAATTACATTTCAATCTATAAAAAATGTATATTTATAAAGGCGCCTTTGTAATCACACTTTTTTGTTGTACAGTATAGCTAAACGAGTGTAGATTTGCTTAAATGATTCATAAAAAAGTTTTTAATTAAAGAAAGTATCATACCTATTCTATGTAAAATAAAAACTAGTAAATAAATAACAGATACAGTTTACAACTAGTAAATAGATAGCAGATACAGCTTACCTTTTTTCCATTTACGAAAAAAATCAGATTTGTTTCTGCGTTGTCATTCATTGTTTATTTTTGATATAGAAAAAATTTGTACATAAACCAAACAAGCTCTTCAACACGTCGGCGTATTATGTATTATGTCACTGCACAACCGACTATGCATGTGACACTACGCATTTGACGTGAACACATGTGAAAGTATAACTATACCGAGCTGCGACACAACATAAAAGTCGTTCGTTCACTCCGAATCCACATTTTAGATTTTTTTTTTGTGGTAACTGTTTCCAAAACATTAAATATTTAACTCGGTAAAATATATTGCAAAATATGAAAAGCTAATTAGACACTACCTAATGCATTACAGAAATTTATTTAATAATTATTTCAATTATCCATCTGTACCTAAATGTTTATTTTTCCGTAGTAGGTATTGTTTTAATAATCACGCCATCTCTCGACTGTCACCAAACATCAGTGAGTTTACTTTCACTCCCATAATAAAGTGGTATATTCCTTCCTACTGTGGAATAATTTATAGTTTTTGTCCTCACGTTTTTATTGTTATTCTTTGTAACTACAACTGAATATGTTCCTCAGATTGATATGGGACCAATACAAGGAACATATTGAGTTAAATTTTAATAAAAAGTTAAAATTTTACAAATATCATTGTAAATCAAACTTTTCCTATTAAAGCAGCAAACTAATTTTTTTAACAATAGCTTTAAGATATCATTATACATCCGTATTTAAATCAAATGATTTGTATTCAAGATTAAAAACAAGCTGAGAAAGGAGAAAAATAAAACAACTTTCCAATTATTGCTAATTTATTAGCCTATATCTTCTCTACTTCAGATTACATTCGTTGACATTTAATTGAAAAAAAATTTGTTAAGTCAAAAATGCTCAATACATATTAATCAGCAATACTTTGTACTCTTTCTTATGTATGTCTACCTAATTCCTAGGCCACACCCTTATTTTACCCAAACCTGCCCAAAAATAAAAGAAACACAAAATTACTTAAATTGTTAGCATAAAGTACTAATACATTAATTGTTAGTAAAATTAATAAAATTATTCTAATAAAAATATATATCTTAACCAAAACAAAATGAACTGATTCAGACATAAATTAAACAATACATGGGTCAGGTGTGCTTATTTTGTCATACTTGCCACATTTCCAAACTCTTAATTACATTCAGAGACAACACAAAGTAATCTAAGCTATGATAATAGTTGTATGTATACCTCATAAATATCATTCTCTAGTTAGAGGTATACCTTTGAGTGACTAGCTTCCAGTACAGTGTTAATGCTTATAACGACTCCGGGATGTAATCGACGTGGTGCATGCTGGATGTGATTGGACATCAGGGATTGTCCAGGAACCTATCATCTTGATAACCTTGATGTTATTAAATGACACAAGTGATAATGAAAACCAAATGTTCACAATATAGGCACAACTGGGTTCCAGAGCACCACCGGCGACCAGAGCATCCCTAATGGTTCATGTATTACTCAAAAAGTGGGCAATAACAAGAACCAAGTCTAAACTGAGAACATCTCAACGGTGGATATTTGTACCGTCACATTGACGCAGTTTGTTAAATTAAACTACACTATTAAGTGAGATAACACAATTTAAATACCTAATTTAAGTTATACATTTCTCATAATTATAACTGCTGACTAGTTTCCTTGTTAAGTACGTTATAATAAATAACTAATATTAATTTGAATTAACATTTATTCTTATCAGTAGGAAAAAAATGGTGATCTCAAAATGCTTTGTCGAAATATCAAAGATTTTTATGGGCCTTATTCAATTGTGTCTAGTAATACCATGATATGCTTCACTGATATCTCTTTAAATTACATATATCTGTAAAGGGCTGAGAAGGATCATTTGCAAGAGTAGAACATCCTTTAAAATTACTTGAGTATAAGGACCTAACAATAACTACACTACTTTTCATACACCAATAACATTAAATGAAATTTATTAGCCATACAAATTAAATATCTATAATTATTACAATAAATATGATAATGTAATGAAATATAAATTACTATATTTAAATAGAACTATTCTACTAGTAATGATTAAAAATTATACATTGTTCCATATTAAATAGAGAGTCAACATCAAATATTTATGAGACATTTTTGCATTATTCTGTTGTAATGTGCGTTCAGTTTCATACTCTGCATGTGTACTTTTAGATAAATTATGAATATGAAAATTATTGAATATTTTAAATAAAAATTTATTGTCAATAGGAATGCTTCAAGTATATTGGACAAGATATTGGTATAATAATAAACTTTTTCTTTTAGATTATTGTAAATTGGTTACTCGCTTATTATTTATATTTTTAAGTATAAAAATGCAAAGTGTTTGTATATTCAGATAAAAACCTTAATTTCGGTCTCATCTCAATTTCATGACCAAACACTGACAAAAGACAAAGCAGTACTAACATAATTATACGTTAAAGCGAAGTAGCATAAAATATGGGGATATTCCATACAATTATTCTTAACAGTTTTGAGAAAAAGTTACATACTCATTTTGTTATATAGTGAAGTATACTCTTGAACACATAATAAATAAAAAATACATCTCTTGTAAATATACACATTGCACAAATTCAATAATTAAATATTGATCAATGTCATAAAGCATTTTATAAGCTAAATAGTATAATATAAAGTGAAGATGCGTTTATTGCACAGTTGTCAGACATAATTATAGTTCATCATTTTAATGAAATGATAATTTATGGACCGAATTCTACTTTAATCCTTATAACTATGGAAATTACTTGATTTTGATTTACATTTTTAATTTTTGTAACTATGTATTTATTTATTAGTACCTGCCTATTTTATAATAAATAATTTATTAGTACCTGCCTATTTTTTAAATAAAAGCAAAACTCACTACAAACCAATGTAATTGTAAATAATTATGATTTCAATAAGCAATGTTTTCATAATTTTTTATTCGTCTATTCTGTAATAGTATAGTCATTTGGGCATACAAATTTGTCATTGAATTTTGAATTTCTGAATGATTGAATACTCATAACCTTTCTCTAACGAGATGAACATGCTACTTAAACTAATCCAGAACAGCTGCTCATTGAATTTATATTTAAAATTTAAATGAATATTCATAACCTGGAGGTGTAGGAATAATTCACAATACGTATGTAATAGCATTGTGTTTATAATGACATTGAAAGACATTAAGGATAATGAAACATTGTTAATGTATTACTATCAGTAATAGGGTTAAATAACAGACAGCACAATGACCAACAGTCGGCATTAGCTAAATTTATTGACTAGCTTTTCTTTAAATTTAAGATTTACTTTTATTTGTTTTGAAGCTGACCTGTAATACTTGGCCGTTTAAAGAATAACCGTTCAATGACTGAATTGCAACTACAGCTTCATCATAGTTAGTCATTGTGACAAAACCGTACCCCTTGCATTTATTGGTAGCAGGATCTCGGATTACTTTAACACTTTGAACTGCACCAAAAGGGCCAAATAATTGCCAAAGCACACTTTCTTCTGTATCAGCCCCAATATTATACACAAAAATACACCAACCAGATCCGCCTAGAGCATTCCCTGATATCAATGGTTCAGCAAGTGGTGAAAATCTTTGCAATCCTTTGTTAATAGCCAAAAGAGCTTTACCAGCTGGTCCTATGAAACGGCGAGCTGCAGCTGGAGCTAAATATGCTGCGAGTGGTGCAAGAGTTTTGTTTTGATTGCTAGGATTGTTAGCGCATTTTACAGTAATAGGTCCAGTGGCTCCAGGTGGAATTGTCCCATTTAATTCTCGTATAGCAGTTTCAGCTTCACAGCGCTGATCATAACGTATGAATGCAACACCTCTAGAAGGGCCCTGAAGTGATTGTTCATCACCACCTCCTTGTAATATTTGGCCAACAGTCACATTCTCATGTAAGATACGTGAGCTGATGATTGTTCCATAAGGACTGAATAATTTTTCTAAATCTTGTTGGCTCATGTGCTTAGGCAATCCAGATACATACAGATTTGCCCCTTTGATAGCTTCTGAACTTGGTCGGGCATAGGATACTTTAATGATCTTATTTTGTAATCTCAAACCATTTAAAGTGTTTACAGCTTTCTCTGCATCCTCCGGTTTGTGATAATTCACGAAAGCGTAGCCAAGACTCTGTCCATTAAGAATGTGATCAGGAAATACGGTCACTTTGTCTCTGATCAACTTGCAACTTTCGACTTCTCCTACACTAGAAAACAATGAGCGTATTTCTTCTTGTGTCATGGTTTGAGGTAAATAATTTACTATTAGATTTGTTTTAGATTCGTTATTGCTCGGTTGCACTTTGCTTCCATTTTGAGTAGGTTGGTTAGCGTTGACCGCGTCAAGAGGTTTCGCCATCATTGTGACGGTCTTATTTGACAAATAAAGTAGAAGAGAGCGTTTAGAGATTATAGTTCAAAATATTTAAACTAGAACACAATCAGGTTACTTAGAACTTAATCGCCTCGTCCAAGTTGAAGGCGTACGTTGAAAGCTTTGGCTGTAAGAAAATCAATAGATGCTGCTACTTCCTACGTATCCCCCACTTCAGTCGAAGTATCACTTGCACTTAAAAATCAGCGTGTATGGGAAAATTAAGACTTTTCTTCACTTAGACGGAAGCTCACAATTCATAAACTAACTACACAAAATGAAAGTCAAAAGGAAATTAACCAAAAACCTAGAATAAGCGACGATGACCTATTCTTCTAACAAGTTCATTTCTCTTTCCTTTTCTTCACTACTTTTTTAAAAAACATGGATGCCATGGTTTCAGTAGTTGCTTTCACCCGTTTGGTGTTACTAGTTTTGTAAACAATTCAGAAATCAATACGTAGAAACTAAAACATAAGCATCTTAAACATGCACTCACAATAAAAGGATGTCGGAATTAACAAAACATCTTTTTTTATTTGGTAGAAATTAAAGCAACCATAGACGTTTTAAAAAAGTATAATAGAGAAGTAATACAAAATATTTAATGTAATCGATCAAAACTAAAATCAGAAGTGGAATCTGTTGGTATTTAATATTTTTGCGTTGTGGCTTATTTTTATAATTTTCCTTTATATGTGTTTCTAAAGCTAACAAATTTTGACAAATAGGGTTAAATATTTGACTAATTTTCTTAGCAGAGTAATATGAGCTATGCTTTAGTACAGTGAGTGCAAACAGACCAAAGCGATCGATCACCAACAATATGTGTATATCTATATTAAAGCACTAAATTCTCAATATTGTTATATATTTTTTCTATAATACTACTTACTTCGACATCTCAAACAAACTGAAAAATTTTATATTGATAGTTATATCGTGATCAAATGTGTATTTATGTATTGAAATAATTGTCCAAGACAGACTTATAATAAGGAAATTGAAATTGAAATCTTAATTTAACGACACTCATAATTATTAGCATTAGTAGTTTCAGGTATTTTCCTATGCGTCACATTTCATATAAATGTACAATTCAAAATTAAATTCAAAATGTTCTTATTTCACAGGTTATTATTGGCAATGGAAAAAATTGGGACAATATGTAAATTTAATCAAAATTTAAATTTTAAGTTCAAGCTAACAAAAATAATGAAACTTTTTAAACTAGTATTTAATTTATAATATCTGCCAAGTCGTATTGCTTACAAATCTAAGTCAAATCATTTATAAAACATATCTACCTGTAGTATCTATGTTTTTTTACTTATTCTAAAATGTAAACAACCTTTCTTTCTTTTTATTATTGCTTAATAAAATGAACGAAAATAATAAATTATACTACATATAAACAGATATTTATATAATTAATTTTCTTTTATTGTAGGATATGTAGGTTTACAGTAATACCTTATTTTTATAACCAAAATTAATTAATAATAAATCTCATCAAGATTGTTTACATTTTGAGATAAGTAGAAAAAAAGTGTGTGTCAGTTCCAACGCATGACTGGAGTTTACTCTTTACAAACGAGTATAAAATAAATAGATTAGTGAATGAGGGAAATTAATGCATTTTTTGTATTACTTAAAGCTTGGACAATACATTTATTTATATAAATTATACAATAAATCTGTTAAAATGCATAACAAAACCATAAAACATAAACAATAATAATTTTATGTAATACAGTTGTAAGCAAGATTGATTTTGTTCACCATTTACGTCATCTTACGTTGTATTCTTTCCAGAAACAATATCTACACATTGAATACTGAGATAATGGTTTGTGGTAGCTAAGATATGTTACATATACTGCTAGGGGACGCGTAAGATAAGTTGCGCATGAATATGGAGATTATATACGTATATATTCTCCATACACACGAGACTGACCTGAATGTTACGTATCGTACGCCAAGTTTTATTTTACTTCACATGCTTACTTATATCCCGGGCTTGCATATGAATAATCGATTCTTAAGAAGAAAATTCCAAACATCTAATTGTACAGTACCATACACTGCTTTCATAAAAGTAATAGTGACATGAAAATAGATAAGTACCTAGCAAATGAACTACAAATCGAAACCAATTAGAAAATGTAATACTAATAAAATTTTGAAATTTTGACAACTCTACACTTTGAAAATTGATGGGCAATATTTCTACTTTGGATTCTGTGTCTACATGCCTAACATCACCCAACGCCATAACTTCACTACACTTAATTAGATTCCTGTCTTGTAATTATGAAACAACATCAAAATATAACTACATTTCTTTAAACCATATCAATTACTTTTCTCTAGATGGCTTGTATCCGATTTCCCATAAGTTTCTTGGAGAAAAATTGGCATCACCGATTTCGACGTTTTTTTGATTGGAAATGACGAGAAACTGATCGACATAAGATGCAATTATTACGGCTCAGTGCCGCCAGAAAACAGTCTAGTTTGTTACTTATAACTGAAAACAGTAATATTTGTAGTAGATTTTTAGTTAGTAACGTTTCGAGTTAATTTCGCTGTTTGGGCAAAATTCGGCAGGGTTGGCAAAGTTGTAGGATTCGACAGTAACAGATGGTGCTTTTAAAGAAAACACTGCCTCAAATTTTACTATATAATAGAGGGCGTTTTTATAGAAAACATCGACTTACATTTTACTATTAAACAAATGGCGCTTTTAAAGAAAACATAAACTTACATTTTACTATGTAACAGATGGCCCTTTTATAGAAAACATTGACTTACATTTTACTATATAACAGATGGTGCTTTTAAACAAAACACCGACTTACATTTTACTATATGACAGATAACGCTTTTAAAGAAAATACTGACTTACATTTTACTATATAACAGATTGCACTTTTAAAGAAAATATTGATTTATATTTTACGATCTAACAGATGGCATTTAAAAAAAAAATACTGATTTACATTTTACCATATAACAGATGGCGCTTTTAAGGAAAACATTGACTTACATTTTACTATTTAACAGATGGCGCTTTTAAGGAAAACACTGACTTACATTTTACAATCTAACAGATGGCGCTTTTAAAGAAAACAGTGACTCACATTTTACGATCGTAAGATGGCACTTTTAAAGAAAAAACTGATTTACATTTTACGATATAACAGATGGCGCTTTTAAAGAAAACACTGACTTACATTTGACTATCTAGCAGATGGCGCTTTAAAAAAAACACTGACTTACATTTCACGATCAGACAGATGGCGCATTTAAAGAAAACAGTTACTACATTACTAGATCTAACAGAATGCGCTTTTAAAGAAAACACGGACTTACATTTTACGATCTAATAGATGGCGCTTTTAAAGAAAATACGAACTTTTAATGAATAAAACGCTTCGTATCCCACCATACGCATGCCGTCAACTTATTGCGAGTTAAGTTCGCTAGTCTGTAGTGTGCTGAGAAAAGATATACAATATCTTTCTAAGCTGTTTAAAAAAGAAGATATAAAATAAGTAGAACCAAAGCGACGTGATCAAGATGATGTACCTCATGATTACGTAGAAAAAAAATTAGATTTAATGCAAGTTAACGAATTTCTTGAGAAATTTGTTTTGTTCGATGATTCTAATTCTATTTTTTTTATTCTTTGACTGTTTTTACTGTATCTATGCAGGTTGATTTTTTTTTTTTGATAATGCGCGTTTGCTTTGAATTTTCAAAATTGTTTCGTTAGTGTAGGCTAGTATAGGTACCATTTAATAATGATAATAGTCGCTAATATTGAGAGCGCTGTGTTTCATTTAAGAAAACAAATATTTTTCATAAATTGTTTGTATTTTGATAACCCTAGCCCTTCTGATGTATTTATATGAAGAAAATATAAAAGGCTGCCTAAGCTTGCCCAAAAGACTTTAGAAACTATTTTTGGCTAACAGGATGTCATTTTATTCCTTTTGGAAGATTGGGTCACAATATTGCCCTACCTAATTCAATATATCTTAATTTCAGCTTTATAAGTTTCAAAATGACTTAGCAATGTAAGATTGGCAAAGTAGGGCACATTGGCAGCTAATTTTGCCCGCATGTTGATATTTCAATAACTCCTAAAATAATTTAATTTCGGGGCTTATGAATATCAAATTTGAATCTATGATTGACGGTTATTAGTGTAATTAACTATAGTTTTCCATAGACCGTGTATTTTTAAAGTTTGATCTACAAATTGAAAAAAGCGGGCAAAATTATAGGATTTGACTGTAACCCGTTTGTTTTGACAGTTCCAAAATCTATTTCTGGAAACTGATTTCGGCATATTCTAGAATGCTCAGTTGATTTAAAGTTTACACTTCGTAAAGCATTTTCCCACTTACGTCTCATACGAGAATTTTCGGAAAACTTGTAATTACCTATTTCATTGTACTATATGGCGACACAACTGGACACTATTTGTTTATTTTTATGAAAACAAAAAAACAATGACATTAACCATACAATTTAGTAGTTGCTTTATAATAAACAGAAAGTGCCATCTAAATTAAGTATTAACAAATGCCTTACCCATTGAAACTGAAAATATAAATTAATTATTTTATAAATATTTAATGTCACTCGAAAATATGGAAAGCAATGCATTAGAAAATGAAAAAATATATGAGCAACCTTTAAAAAGTAATATTTTGAGTTCCAAGTTTAAGAAACTTTTGTTTAATTGGCCTAATACTATTTTTGGAATTTTTAAAAATGTAAAATGGTCCGTAACAACATTCTTAAATTGGTTTTTGAAGAGAACTTATTACAATACGATAAATTAATATATTACATAAGAAACTCGAAAAAATAGTCGTATTTTTGTGCCACCCCTAATGGTTAATAACAGATGCAGGAGGGAGTGCAAAAGACGTTGGATCACAACGTTTATTAACGATCTAAGTGAAGAAGAGTTCCTAAAGTTTTTTGGTTGTAGAAGACAGTAACAAAGACAAATACATAAAATATAAATTGAATTACAAAAAAATAAAATAAAAATGATGAATACATAATTAAAAAGACACTAAAAACCACAGAAAAGGATATAAAGTATTAATAGACGTAAACTCATGATTTTATGGATATTTTGAAGATGACAAAATATTGTATATTGCTATAATTACAAAATAGAAATTATTTTGTTAAATATTATGCAATATTGTATTTTGAAATACAGTAATATACTACACAAGAAAATATTGGTATGTGAAGCTGTTACTACCAATATATTCCGAATTAAAACTTTAAAGCTGTTCTAGGTTATACATATTTTGATTTTTTTTCTAACTGTCAACATTGTAAAAGAGATGCCGGTACAATATTGATATGGAAATTTGATCCAGCTTCGACTCCGGTATTATTATTAGCAGTATGCCATTTGAGAACCATTCGAATTGATATTTGTATGGCAGTCAGTATATGACGATGTAATTTAGTTTGAAGAGAATCAAGCTACAAGGGTAATCTTTTTGGTGGGTTTCAGCCACGTAAAAAGGGAGTAATTCTGCCTGTTGTCACATTCTTTCTGTTACATCTACAACTTTTTCTGTTACATCGAAATAAAGTAATACTCGTCTTATTATTTGATATTGTGATAGGTTATAATGGAAATATTATTAATGTTTTTAATTTGTGAGTGACAAATTAAAAACACGTAATATGTTCACTGGGAAGTTTTATTTTCTTATTAGCGTTGTGTTGCTTTTGTTGGTTAATTTGTTGCCATCTATAATTTCTATATATTCCCCTTAGTATCGTGCGTAGCACAGTAGATGTCATCTAGTGGCAAAAAGCTGGAACTTTTACTGTTTCGTATAACCTAAGTTTTTTTGTCTATAGTATTGTCGGAGTTAAACCATGGGAAACGTTACAAAATATTTTACTAAAATGTATCGAGTATTTCTGGATTCTCCAATAACAATAAAAATGAACGTAGGTTTGAAGCCACAAAATTATGTTCATTTTTTTATTAACAATGCTCCCACTCTATGGTTGAATGAAAATAAAATAAATTGATAAATACAGTAAAAAGTATACGTCAAGATGATTTTTTAAAGAATTTAGAAATAATAATTAAATTAATATTATAATTACTATTTAATACAAATTCATTTTCAATGAACCTATCTAACCTCTTACCATATTTTATTTTATCATACATCCATGTAACTGGCTCCCGATTAAGAATACCAAAATATTTAACACTCACTTTATTGAAAACAAAAAATCTGAAAATTTTGTACTCTATCATATGTTTCTATAGATTTCTCGAGTAAATACATGAAAATAATTTGAATAAAAAGTTGAGACACACCAACGTGTGTGTGTGATCAATTTTCGATTTAACGCTTTCATTTAAAAAATTAAGGCATATACGTGCTTATATTTTCTGAACAGACCTGCCTTATATGTACAAATTGCACTATTGATGTTTCTACTGGAGTTAAGGTGAAAAGGATTAAGAATATAGAAAATAAGTCATTTCTAATATATTTCTGCAATAATCGTTGATTCAAAAATTATTTACTGTTATCTTGTCATCATATACATTTGAAATATTTGATTAAGCAATAATGCTACCAGTGGTCTAGATGTGGTCAATACTTCTTCTCTTGATCAACTTTGTTATGACATCGAAAATGTGAGCCAACTCGAAGCGCTTTTGACCTTTCGATGGTGTTTTGATGTGATTTAGTCTCGCTGTCGATCATTTTATTATGATCCACTTCATATTGAATTAAAATAAATAATAAATATTTTATTTATATTTACTTTGACACAGTATTTTTAAATTTTGTGGGTCGCTACTGTCCGTTTTGTTGCCATCTGTAGTACCCGTACGTTCTCTATAACTTATATAAATTTTATTCTGATACTAACATTTGCTCCGATTTCGTACAAATTGGAATCATAAATAGTAACTGTATCGTAATTGAAAGCAGGACGTGGAACAGATAGAATGCCGGGACTGCGGTCGAAATTGACGAGATTGACGAGACGGAGGACTAAATTGAGCGTGGGACTCGGTTTACAATCCAAAGCGCGACGGGATTAAAATAAAGAAATGTACCGAGACCAGATTTGAGAGAGGGAACGTGATTGAGATTGGCAACAAGATCTGTCGATGTAATAGATGAAGGAATGCATTGTAAGTCGACTTGGGCAAAGTCGAATGCAGAACGTTAGTATTTTCTATTCAGCGTTGCCAACAAAATATGTGAAAGCCCACTAACGGAAGACCATGAAACTACCAGAAAACCACCAGATTTTTTAACGTGTCATATGAAACCACTAAATCATAACTTTATTTAAAAGAAAAATTATTGAAAAAAAAAATAAAACTGATTAAAAAAATACCAATATTTTTTTCATATACATACAACTTAAAAAGGAAAGGAGGGAAGTAATTTTCCTTTATTTTATAATTAAAATTAGTTCTTACACAAAAATATTATTTAATAGTGGCATTCTTTAAGTCTTCTATACATACTAATAATCCCTTAAAAATAGTTTCACTGTAAAAAATCGTGCTAAGTCCACATTTAAATAGAATTGTCATTCACTAGAATCGTTCAATGTTTAAAGTAGGTCATTTTGAATATAGTCCTGTCTATGATGAGTACTAAATATTGAATGGCATAAATTACAAAGGCGAATCCGTAATAACTTACGCGGTGAGTTATTAGTGAAGTATTTTAATTTGCCAATAATATTTTTTCCTTTGGTTACGGTGCTCATTAAAAAATCTATTTACCACCAGAAACAAATTTTATCACTAAGCGGAGCGTCTCGAACAATCAGTTTTAGTGGCAAAATCTACTAAATGGCAACAATATTGACATTACATACTAATGAGTGAAATTCGTCAAAAAAGTCTTAAAAGGCGACATCTATTATGCGATGGCAAAAACTAAAGTAACTATCATAATATATAAAACTATAATGGTAATTTTCTCAGAACTTATCACAATGCTTCATTTATGCATAAATTAATTTTACACCAATAATTCAGTAATAAATATATGTATATTATATTAGACTATATAAATATGAGCCTATTTTAATTGTTATCAATATTGATTGTTTGTTTTTGTGATTATACATTGATATTGTAATGCATAGATGAAAAAACTTGTAGAAATTTATCTATGCGGAATATTTAGAACTTACAAAAAAAAAAAGAAACAGAGAAAGATTGCAGAAACTATTATGACCGTTCATTAATTTACTCAAATTATTGAGTCAACTAGGTAATCGACGTCTCCAAGTACAATACTGAGTTTCTAAAGGAATATAAAGGTGTTGGTTCTCCTTTAACACTTTATTTATTTGTTACTTTTGCCACTTACAACAAAATGAGAGTTTGGCGACTTTTTCAATCATTCTCTTAAATATAATATGATAACTAAGTTAGATGCATACAGATGACACATTCAATATCTTTTGTATCTTTTGGGTCTTTCTTCTGGATAAACGAAAATAGTTTTTTAACTTCCCGTTAAGAAAATTGGAAATTTTCTAAAATTTTCGGGTAGTTATTGGTTTCACCCCATTTTGCAAAAATCGAGTTCTCATCAGATCGCGACGTTCTGAGGGTCTAGGAAGCTTCCCTGACCATCCCCTGAGATGATGTCTATGTAGATGTGTGTGTGTGTGTGTGCGTATGTGTGTGTATGTGTGGATGTACGTAAACTTCTTATAACTCTTAAACGGCTTGACCGAATCGAGCCCACTAAACAGCGTTCCAAAGAGTTTCACCAAACTTAGATTTCCTGACAGTTTGGGTCGATTTGGATTGGTAGATTTTGAGAAATTTTCAAAAAACTAAGAAAAAAATTTTTAAAAGTGATTTTTTCAAAATAACTTTAAAATGGCTTGACCGATCAATTGTTAAATCTAATCAGCTCTTAGTCTATTAAAAACACGTCGATTGCCGCAAACCTGGTCAAAATCGGTTAATTCGTTTGTGAGAAATCGTTGTCGAAAGAAATCGAAACAAACCGTTTTTTTACTCATAAAATCGCGTCATATCCCGTATATTTTTGAGTGTTTTGAACTCGAAAATAGCGGGAAATTTCAGGGTTGGCCTACAGGGTTAACCTATTTTTTTATCTTATTCAGATGTAAAGATATTTACTAATACAAATAATATCTGCCACTGAAAACATTTTCAATGCAAAAACATTAGCAATTACACAATAGTTATATTAATGCAATAAATTCGGAATGACTAGGTTTATTTTTTTTAATTGAATTTTTTGAAAACGAGATCTATCGATCTCTCACCAAAAATAATATTTGTGTGTGACACAAATGTTTCTCCAGTTTTTATTCTCTCATCCTCTTTAGTTAGACTCAGAGAGATTTTCAGGACCTATTCGTTTCCTTCGAACTCACGTGAAATTTTTGAAAACAATGTTACTACTCTTAGTGCAGAATGTGGATGTATATATATATATATATATATATATATATATATATATACATTCACATTCTACACTACTATATATATATGTAATGAACATAATCTGAAAACATCCTTTAATGTATAAATTGACCATGGAAAACAAATGTACAAAGATTCTAAAAAACAGTAATTGTGGTATTTCAGATGTAATTATATATAATATGCGTAGCTTAAATATATGTTTTATGATTTTACCCATAAACTTAAGATATTTTTTGAAGTACATCTCATGCTGAATAAGAACTTGCCTATTCTATCTCGTATCTATCTGCTTGTAATTCCTATCCCGATTATGTTTTCGGTGCCGTTTCTGCTCCTTGTTCCATCAGCGATTCATGAGAGTTAAACAATATTAGGTAACATTTTAAATGTAAAATTTATATATTGATATATTCGTCCTTTTATAAATATTAGATTTTTTAACTAAATGTAGGTTATATCATAAGTTGATCCTGCTTTAACTATCTATCCTATGTTTCAGACTTTCGTTAAAAAAATCTCTTTCCCGCTCTTTTAGCACAAATTTCCTGATATACGTATATTTTAAGAGTAATTATAATCTATATAAACGTAAGCAAAATACCACTGACTGACTAACTGACTCATCACGACATTTCCAACACCATTGTAGGCCCGATTGAGTTGAACTTTGGCTTAGTTGCTTTTTTCGAGACGTAAACGCTTACCGAGGACGGGTTTTATGTGAAACCTATTAAAAAAAATTTCATCATTTTATGTCTACGCAGGTGGAGACGTATAAAAAACTAGTATATGTATAAAAATATATACATATACTAGTTTTCTCTGGTAAAGTAGTTTTTTCTACTTTTTAAGTACCATTTGCTGATTCGTCTCGAGATTTCCAAAACTATAGGCTTGATTGACTTGAACTCTACCATTTACTCTTTTCGGGATGTATACGTTCACTAAGACCGTATTTAAAAAATCTTATAAATAAAATTATATATGTTTATATATATACACTACTCTTATCTACGCGGTCACAGCTGCGGGCAAAAGCTAGTTTACTATGAAATTGAAATACGAATCACTACGTATTAAACTTGAGGCTTATTTTTCAAAAGCATTACACAAATATTTTAGATGTCAATTGAGAGATTAATTCTTTACAATTATGAAATATATCGATTTAATTTTTATATTATAATTTCTATGGGTGCTTACGGCGCAAAAAGCACTTAATGTCGAAACTTCTTGTACTCGACTACGCTTCAACGGTTTCGGTTCAGCGATAATGTTGTCCGACTTGCGCTACAAAATTTTCAAACGTTTATGAGAGTTAAATTTTCTGTTTTATTCTATTTTTAGGTGATTTCTTGGTAACTACTCCAACTTCAGTACAAATCAGAAGCCAGTGGCTTGAGGAGGATCTTATGTCGTTTATTATGTCGTAGAAGTAGCATTATCATGCTCTCAGATATACGATATATGTATATATTATTGTACTGATGTATTATTATGGAAACCACAGATTGTCGAAACATGTTCATAGACTTGGAATATCTGGGATATGTAAATAAGTGGGTGCTTTTATTACATAAGCTGCCAAATGAGGCATTCTTTTTGGTTTTTTGTTATTTAACCCTATTCGAAACTGACACATATTAACAATCCGACCTCGAACTCGTTGTATTGATTACTGCGTCATAACACTCATGAAATTTATAGTTAGATAAAATAATCGCACTGGAAGGAAAATTATGAATGACTTCCTTTGTCGTCTCATTTGTATGACGCACATCGTAACAAAGGAAGCCAAATGCGTTTTAAGCCCGATTCGAGCTGTGTTTTGCGGGTTACATAATACGACGGCCGGTATCCTAGTTTGCTTGATTAGGATATTAGGTCGAATCTCGATATTATAATGCATTTCGTCTTGCCCTATTGAAATATTGATTAATATGAAATTGATAACGAATACAATGATCTAATGATCTTGACCCGATTGTATGAACAGAAAGTCGAGCACCTAGATATGTAAAATCTCTTGATAATATGAAAGACACGAATTGTTTTGATTTGTTTGGCTCATGGTGCTAGTGACAGAGTGATTCACGCGCATGTACTTAGCTCGTGTTTGGGATCGTTTTGAGTTACGAGTTAAGGCCGTACCGAGAATGTCAGAATGCAGTATACAGTACATAGGTACATACATACATGACAAAGAAATGTAATATTAAAGAAAGGGATATTATTAAACCTAAAACTAGATTTAATATAAAATATAATAGGTAGTACCTAGAACGAATAAATTAAAATAAAGATAACTTTTATAATGTGTTGATTGATTGCAGACAAGTGTCATTTATTGCATTGTAGAACGTTTCATACTTTTATTCTATACTAGCTCTTGCCCGCGGCTCTGCCCGCGCGGTCATCGAATGTATCCTTTCATCTCTTATATCGACCAACCACGTTATTAACTATGATCCCGATGTTGTTTCTTTTTTTTTTTGATTTCAGTCCTGTCTCCACTCTTGATTTCGATTCCAGCCTTAATCTAAATTCTGGTTCTATTCAAAATATACATAGGTCACCCGTGGTTCCGCCCGTGTAGATAAACAACGAATACTTTCAACTTTCATATCGATCAATAACGTCATTGACCATGATCCCGATGAGATAATCGGAATTAAATTCTAAATATACCAACTTTCACATTTGTAATATTAATATTTGAATAATTGTATAAATAGCTTCATCAGACGATTGCTACGAGCACGAACATATAAAATTAAAATCATTAAATCATGGTCAAGGCGGTGGTAAACTTGGTAGCAGCACGGAAAAGGGCTAACTCACTTCTTCACTTTTTGATATTGATAACTCAACCAAAATTGATTTACACTCACGCAATCTGCCAATTTGAGAGAGGGCATTTTCAAATCGCATTTATCGCCATATTTCATCTTAGCAAGCCCGTTTGTACGTCTGTTTTATTTTATTAGGATACCACATTTACATTACAGTGATATATGATTGAGAGCTATGCACTTCTAAAGTTGCACTCTTAGACCTTCACGCTGGTCTCTCCTGGAGAAATAGAATATATTGAACTTAAGCTGCAGACGCCCCCATTTCGACGCTATGATGTTCTATGATTTAAAACATGGCTTTAATTGGCATGCTAACTTGTTTCTTACCGATACCAACAAAGACAAGCTCGGCCGCACCAGCCGTTTACTGTTAACCGTTGTCGTACTATAGCTGGCATACGGTCTCCGATGCGCCACACAATCTCCGATCGCCCGATACAACACACATTTCAACTCCATCGACATCATCACGTCGACTGTTGGATCCTTCAGAAAAAATGTTTTTAATACCTTAAACCGTGCATTTTAAGTTTGAATTCCTCTGTACGATGTACCATGTTTTCTCTGTATGTATTTTCTTTCTAGCACGTATAATCTTAAATATGTATAATAATTCTCCGTGGTTCACGATGTACGTGATATACACACATATGTATGTATGCTTCTTTTTGTATTAGCAATTTTCGTGTATCTCTGTTTGTAAACCCAAATATAGGAATAAATAAATAAAAAATGACAAATAAGAAAAAAGACAAAGTTCCAAGTGTATATAAAACTGGCTAGTTTTATATACACGTGGCGAGTCGGAATCGCGGACTGAAGTTTCAGCATTAAGAACACTATATACTGTTAGTAGCTTTCTACATTAATGTCTGAGAAATGCAATCACAGCGCAATTTCATTTTACCTGAAGCGCCATTGCGTTGGAATTCTGAGATTAAAATGTACGTATTGTCTAATAGGATTTTATGTGTTCTAAAAATTTTATAGATATACGTACAGACGTACAATGAAAAATAAGGACACAAAGAAAAAATATATCTTCAGCTTTTCTTGAGATTTATTAATGTATATTGACCGTTTCTGTTTTGCCATGAAATACGGTTAAAAATGCATTTTTTTCAAATATTTTCTCTTTTTCGGATTACAAACTTCGGAGAGGAAGGAATTAATGTCCTAATTTTTAACCAACTTCGAAAAACAGGGAGGTTCTCAATTCATCATATGTATTTTTTACATGGAAATAAGATTTTCCTGTTGTAAAATGGAACCTGTATTTGAAATAAGACTTTTAGCCATACATCGAAAAAAAACGCCATTAAATTCTATACAGTACTTTTTGCGTTATGCGTGTATAAACATATAGACAGACAGATAGACGGAGATTCTAAAAAATGTTGTTTTGGATTTTGTTACTCTAATAAATACCCCCATATTAGTTTCTCTTCAAAATTTATAATGTATTGACATCGGTCTGTTATAACTTTATTATATGTACATAATTTATTAATTGCAATAATTCAATATTTTACTAAGCATTGTTTATTTTACACAATGAGAGCTACGAAGACACCAAGAGGGTTGCATTAGAATTTTCAAATAATAATCCATAGATTTTTTAAAATGAGAAATAACTGTTTAATAACGAAAAAGTAACACGATAAGTAGATATTGTGAATTCAAAACATACTCGGCCATGGAAAGTGATTTTATTAATTTTAGGGCATTTATTCTCCTAATTCTTGGAATAAACAAAAACATACGAGACAAATTTTGCAACAGCACACACAACTGACTACAACGAAGCTGTGAAGCGTAGGCCCGACATGACAGACGCACTAGCGCCAGTCGTGCTAATTAGGCGAACTAAAGTGAATTCATGTATTTCGATAGTGTTATTGTTTTTGTTGCACAACTTAATAAAATTGCAAGTAAATGCGCTTTTGCGTAAATCAAACTCATTCGTTTTAATGTGTTCTTCTTCAAATTACCTAAATTACATTAAATTATTAGATCGAACGATAAAAGGTAGGTAATAGAGTGACAAAGGTACAGTACAACGCACGAAACTCTGCCGCTGTGAAGTTAGTTACTACGTCACAATGGCGTAAAATACGAACGCGTGGGAGAAGAAAGAAGGGTCGAGGAGCGTTGAACCTGCGCATTACATCATGCGCAGGCAATTAAGAGCGGCAGTTGCGCGCGTTGTATTGAAGAATGTCGATTTTTCTTTTCCACCTAGATCAGTAGAAGCATAATTAGTATTAACTTGTTTGCATTTAAGACAGAGAACACGGTCACGGTCACGGTCACAGAACATATAGAAAGAATAGAAATGGCTAAGGGGCAGAACGCGCTTGCTCGATGCCCAAGCAAATGGCGGGAATGAACTCGGAACGCGCGTGAGAATTCTACAGAGGCAATTTCCTGCGTTATACTTGACAACGTACGAAACTACCGCTATAAAATTAGTTGCGAAAGCGTCGTTTTGGCGTAAAATAGGAACACGGGAGAGAACAAGAGAACGATCTACGCATTGCGTCATTTGCAGGCAATTCATAGCGGCAGAGTCTCGTACACTGTACTAGTAGGAGTTTGCAACGGAAGCAGCTCTGCGGAATAATGTTTAAAATCCGTCCTCCAGTCAAATGTCAAGTGTGACCAGAGGAGGTGATTCTTATTATCGGTAAATCAAAAATCTATATGGAATTACAATGAAATATTATTTAGGTGATAAAATGCGTATGTTATTGTCATGAAGTTTTGCGAGAACAAATTGTTAATACTTATGTACATTGCTTGATTTGTATGTAATTCATTTATAACTTAACTGTTTAAAAAAGCAGTATACAACGTTTATTTAATAGTGATAAAATCGTTTTGTTACTGTTTTTCCGTGGTATCGGAATTATGTCTACCGGAATACTTCCCCACCGGCGCTTAAAATTAACGTTCTATTTTTGAATACGCAAACTGGGTAAAAATAATTATTGATTTATTTTGAAAATACAAAGAGTGTTTATTTGTTAACTTGTTCGTTTCATTATACGGAGTTACCTTTGAAAATGAACTGTTTAACAAAATAATTTTATATAAGCCGTGTTTAATTAAAATTAACAAATTATTTCTATATTCCAATATAATACAAAATTTCACTTTTAGTTAAAAAGTAACAAAAGACAATTGTTTAATAAGTATAGTATCAATTTAAAGGACAGTGTCCAATTATTGCATATAATATTTAAAAAAAGGTATGAATATAATAAGTAAATACTGCATTTTATTGTAAAAGTTAAATGTACTGTTTTAATAACATTAAGGAAATCATTTTAACTGTTACAATTATTAATACAATTTTTAAACAATTTTCAATATTAGCTTTATCTGGCCAGAACATAAAATACAAAGTTATAAAAAATAATTTCACTTCGAACTAGACATTTTATGTTTAACAAAAGGAATTATAAAATAGTTCTCCCCGAAAGAAGTATTAAGTTCTATTATTCTTTATCAAGTACGTTTATATTTTACTTTCTTGTGTACCAATATTCTAAAATTTAAGTCAAATATGGTGCAAAAATATTTAAAAAATAACATGTATTTTAGAACATAAAAATGTTTACTATAAACCAATCATTAATATTAAAATTCAGGTTTATGTGTTTTTAGTAAATACGATTTGTTTTTGTGGGAGTGCGGCGATACCGGTTTCCGATATTAAAAGGACATAACAACACTTCTATCCCCTTTTTGTGCTCTGTGGTTTCGATGGCCCACTCTCTGTCCATCAGATCTCTAGTTTCTCCGGCAGGGTTCTGGAATAGGAGATTCCTACCTAAGAACAAGGGACTGGCAACGCACTGACACCCCTGACTGACTCTGCTGGGGGTACGACCGTCCATGAGCGGCGGTGATCACCTACTCTTTAGCGGGCCGAAAGCTCGTTTGTCTCTCAAAAATACTATAAAAAATATATTAATTATAACAAATAAATGAAATAAAAATATATTAGTCCTCTATGAAATTCAGCAAAACATTTGATACTAATTTTCTGTTCACAACTATTCTACGATTTCCATGTGGGAAATATAAATATTTAAATTTTTCTGTAAATTACAAGTGAAGCCTATACCTTATTTTGTATTTCTCTTTTCAAATCTCTGGCTTAGTGATTTCAGGAAGGAATAAAGGGTTTCGATTCGAAAAGTTCGATTTTCCATTTTTTTTATAATAGGTTTTAAACTATGATTTTATAATCACAAAAAAAATGTATTGTTCGTAACAAACTAGTTCATTTAATTCATTGCATATTATGCACTTTATGAGTTTATTTTTAATTTTAATTAGATTCCCAGAATTTTAATTACGTTATGTATTAGGTTCATGGTTGAGTCCTTTAATTCTGTATATGTACTAAGTCTCAACTTATTTCGTCCAGTAGACAAAAATATTTATGATTATTTATATTTCAATACATGAGTAGTACTGTATGTACATACATTACACTTTATATTCTAGTTAGTTGGTTTAATACACATCCTAAAACGATTGTACTCTTCTATATGTATAAATTTTTTAAAATACAAAAAATTAGAACAAAACAAACAATATTAAAAATTGTAGCCTAGAAGTCGGATGTAAATATTTATGTTCAATCGTGGACCCTGGATTATCTCTATCAACAATTTCTTTGTTTTAAATTTTTCAAATCCAATTTTTAAATTAAATGTGTATATATGTATATATATATATATATATATATATATATATATACACATTTACAATTTACAACTTCTTTATCATCATTGTTCCTTACATTAAAGTGAAGGGATATGTCACGGGTACTTTACATAATTTGTTTTACCATTCAAATAATTGTGTGACAAAATCATTAAAATTTTATAAAAAGATCATTAAATTATTTTATATTTTATTTAGTCACGTTTTTCCAATGACAATGCCATTTCAAAGATTTCTTAGCAAAAACATCAAAATAAAAATATCAGAGCGTTGACGTATCAAATATCAATGACTGAACTGAACGTAAGCGTAATTGATTTTCACTAACGTTTGTACGCGATTTGTGAATTTGAGAAATATTGTCAGGCTGAAAGCTGATTTGTTTTTGGTAATAGAACAGGTGTATTGCTTAGGAAGGTTTGAAATTTGACCGCCATTTTTTTCGGTTACATTTAGGAGTCATTTCCATGGATGCTACATTCGGTTTAAGCATGCGTGATTATTTTCCTGTTCAACGCGCCTATCGTGTTGATAATATTATGCATACGATAAGAAATAAACATGTTGTTATTCAACTTGCCTGCAGAAGTGGAGTGACAATGGACGGCAATCGCTTTCTTCGACAAAATTCGATCCTATCTATGAATTTAGCTATTTCGGTTCTTCTATTTCGTCTATGCCTTTATACGCGACTATGTTGTAGTTGTAATTTTTGTAGTGCCAGTACAAATATATCCGAGCTATGGAATGATTCAATTCATAAATAAAAATCTAATCCAGGATATTCATTTTTAAACGTAGCCGTGTGGCAATTTGCGTGGCCATATCCGACGTTAAGTCCAGCGGTAGCAGAGCCTGTTTCCAGGTTAAAGAAATAATTAAATTGCACATTTTATATGAAATATTTTTTTAACTCTGACTGCCACTTAAACGATTTAATTACCGATATCCCATAAGTATAATAAGATCATATACAAATTGAATACAATAAATAACTTGCTTGTATTAAATTGATAAGTGAAGTTACATCTAATGTATCATCTAAAAAACAAATTATCGAATTTATGGATCAAAATTGACTATTTTGTAGGATCGTGCATCAACCCTTTACACAGGGGCTTGGAACGGCAATTATTATGGTGACTAATATTAAAATGTAGCCGAAACCTACTATTAATGACAGTAAAAAACAATAACTTCAATTTAATAAATAACAAGACTCGTTATACAATTCTTCCGTAGTCGCTGGAGTGTGAGTACTAATTTAGTTTGCACTCCATTTCAGACGCTTGAATAATATACAATTGATTTATACGATAAATAATTATGATTAATAATTATTGAAATCAAAATACTGCTTCGAGAATTTTAGCATATTAGAGGCGATTTGGTAATACACTTAGCTCGTCCGATGATGCAAAATAGCGGGTAAAATATACCCATTGTTTTTACTTATGTTATTTTTAACAAAATAAATATACATACCACATGCTACGTGGACGCTTGTGGGAATTTTATATAGGATATCCTATAATATTTGAGCATAAACGCTGGTTAGTCGTACTTAGTTAGAAAAAACTAGTGTAATGTAAATAGAAACAAAAAAATAAATATATTAAAATGATTTATAAAGCGTACTATGCTCAAAATTAAAATTTATGTATTACGTTACATTGTTTTTCGCTATCAAGAGCAAAGTAGTATGCATAATATACACATAATATACATACAATTACGGTTATAGTAAAATTTTTTATATAACGCATTATTAATTCATACTACAAAGTGTGAATTAATAAATGCATTATGTGAAAATTTAAAAATTATATAAATAATGCGTTATTAGTAATAATACACATTGCACTAGCGCATGTACAATATTTTTGTTTACGCCCTTCCATTGTTCTCTTTCTCCTCTTGAACAAATAAATGCAGCAAGAATTACGTGATGGCCGCAGTCGGTGAAGGGAGATCTTAAGGCGGATGTTGCGCCACCGGCGGCGGTGTGCGCCGACGCCGACGGTGAGTCACGTTGAACCCGCATTCGCTTTGAAGTGGAAACACATTTGCTATTTCAATATTCAATCGTTTTGATCCAGGAAGTGTCTAATAAGGCTTCGTCACGATTAAATTGTGGCAGCGATGCGATACAACACACGTCAATAATAAACGCTAGTTGGTGAATTTTATTTCAATATTCTGTTTTAGAGCTGATGTTCTCTCAGTTGAGAGTGTGAAATTTGCAGTTTCAAGTGTTAATATCTACTTCTAAAATTTTCCACGATATACGAGATCAGCTGAAATTTAAAAATGTCAAAAAACTCCTGATGTACTGCAAGGAATCTTGATATTTCAAAGAACATTTGTCATTGAAAATCAATGACAAAAAGATCAATATCCACCGAAGAAAACGGATTTTTTTTAACGACTGAAAATAAGTAATTTTACATGGCTTACATAAAAATTAATAACATAGTTGACTTTTAGAAAAATATGCGTTTTATATAGAAATGCGAAACGCAATTATGTGAATTAAGAATTTCGTGTCTTGATAAAAGGATCTAGCTTTTAATGACAATATATCATGTAATTTTTCTTTAAAAATAAACGTTTGCAAATTTGTTTATTTAGATTTATGTTCATTGCATAAGCTAAAAACACTTAAAAAATACAAATTTCATTATTATTGCCTAATACAATTTACAGTACTAAATTTTGTATAAAATTATTCTAACTGAAAATAAGTTTTATAGTTCATTGTTGTTTGCTTTCCTAGAATTTTATATAAGTATATCCCTATTTTATAATTTTAACTTTGTGAAATAAGAGTACGTGTCACAATTTGAATTTTAACACTGATTCACTGAAAATTATGTGCAAGGAACCGCGTTGCCGGCTCGTTAATGCTAATTGTAAAGAAATATGTACGAATACTAACAACTACGATGATGTTTTGGTGGACGATGGTGATTCAGTGGTCAGGAACGTCGTCTTCAAATCAGAAGATAGCAGATTCCAATCCTTGGTACGGGCGTATTCACCAATGGATTTTTAACTAATGTCAAACGAATTCCTGCGTTCCGTCCCTCGGAATTTACGCAGAACAACATTTATACAATTACAATGTATAGGTGAAAACTGTAAAATAAGGTGGAACTCTTTAAAACAGTATTTAGAACAATTAGTAGGTAAGATATACCATAATTTTCAGGATTCCATGATAATACACGGAACCATAATTATTGTGCATATTTTCCAAATGCTTGAATTTTCGTAGTCATGGCAAAACACGATTCTTCAGGACTTTTAAAAATAATATATAACTGAGAAAATGTCAAATTTTCTATTTCACATTGAAAACTTTAGATTTCTTGATGAAATACAACGGTCGAATATGATAAAATTAAGTGAAATTAAAATTAAAAGTACTTAAAGAACGACATGCACGAGACACGAAAACACGTAGATAACGGCATTAATATATTGATGATGCAATTGATGTAATGCAAAAATAAAGCGTCAACGTAAAAATAAATAAAGCAAAGCGGAACAGGAACTTGCATGGATATTGAATTAGGTTGATACACATTTATCATACTTTTTGGTTTGAATTATTTGTTATTAGTATGGATTAACTTCCTTTCCCTTATATCACCTAAATATCGGCATCGTTTATTTAAAAAAAGGATTGTATGGTTTTCCAGAATTTAAATATTTGCGATACCCAATTACATCAAAATTGGTTTAATAATTTAGTCGTGCTAGCGCTTCAAAAAATTAAACTTACTCTCGCATTCATAATATTAACATGGATAAGTAAGAATAAATGAGAAAAATTTGCATAGATAACATAAATGCATAAGGTTTATTTTACAATCTCCTTTTAAAGTCGTATTTATCAACATTCAATTTTATAAACTAGAAAATAATAAAAAAGTACAAGAGGCCTTTATTTTATTTTTTGAGAAAGCAGTATTTACAGATAAATATACGTTTGACATTTATCTTTTACATTACTTGTATCATAAACAGTAATATCATTACTGTTTATGATACAAGTAAAACACAGCAGTGTAGCTAAGCGAGGACGGTGGGGGTGACCCGCATCCAGTGAACCGCATCCGGTGAATTTCGGTGAGAATTCCCGGATCTTGAATTTGTGATTCACAAAATAAAAATTTTGACAAAAAAAAAGAATTTAAAAGAAAAACTAATCCAAAACAAATGAATATGCACAAAAAGTAAAAAAAATAATCGCATATTCTTCTACAACTTAATAATCAACTTACTTTTTCTACTCATCAATATGTAGGGACGATTTAAGTGTTTACCACGAAGGAGGTAGATAGGTACCTATCTACTGTAAATTTAACTCAACACATATCTATGAATAACAAATAATGTTCAAATTATTTTTTTAGTAGTAAAAGTAAAGTAAAGTAAGTAAAAATAAATAAAAAATATTAGACTACTTAAAACTTAATCAAATTATTACAATAATATAATGTAGTTACAATTATTGTTATTTTTGGAGTCGGTGTCAGCTAAGGAAACACTACAATATATCTAGCAATAGGCAATATATCTAGAAATATACTAACAAATTCGTCTGAATATGGGTAGACTTGCTGCTCATAGATCGCACCCTTACTGTAAGCCGTTAAGGAGTTCCACTGATCATCATATTCGACTACGACAATTGCTTGACCATAATGACGTTATGGTAGGTGATTCAAATATCTGGATAGCGTATAAAAGATTCGGCCGAGTATTGTTAGTTTGCTCGTAAGAATTGAAGAGTTCCGTTACTTTGTCGTGGATCCAAACCTAATCAAAACCTAACCAAACTCTCATTAAACTACCACGAAAGAAAATCTTTTCCAATAAAAAAGTATCATCGAAATCGGTTGGCGTAATATTGACTTATTCGTCCATTTGTCGCACACATACTCCATGCAAATTTAAGATTTATATGATTTTCTCATGGATGCCATAGTCAGAACTAAACCAAATTAAAATGGGACCACACGAAAGCACCAGATTTTAAATAAAAAAATAACTATCAGAATCGGTCTACCCATTCGAAAGTTCTGAGGTAACAAACATAAGAAAAAATGCAGTCGAATTAAGAACCTCCTCCTTTTTAATTTTGAAGTCGGTTAAAAATACACAACAAAAGAATTTTAACCATACATCAATTCTTCCACCTTTAAAAATTCACAAAATTGTGGCAAATTGTACATCTACCTATTGTTAAGTTTTTTGGAATATTAATAATTAGGCATTAAGTAAGTTATCTATCGTTAAAAAACATTGTGAGGGGTTTTATGCTGTTTCACGGCGAGCTCCATAGGTGTTAACAGTATTATAATTACAATATTTTTTTACAGTGTTAATACGCACTCTATTTTTATATTCTTATGGCCTCTAAGGCTCGGTTGGTGGGGGATTTCCTCAAAATGTAGTTTTTATTTTTATATGTAGCTCCATCGCTCGTTTGGGCAGTGATTTCCCAGAAATAATTAATTATTGCTTATCACGTTTGGCTTGGGAAATTTCCAACCTTATTAATTCGTGAATTGTGACTGTTGCAGTGTTGTTATTTTAATAGCATTTTATATAAAAGAGTTAAAATAAATTTTGTAAAAAAAAACAAGGTAAGTGAATTTGACGGTTTAATATTTTTTTTTTGTTGTAAACGACGACAAATAAATGCAAACCCTAAATACAGTTTATTTATTGACTCAATTAGTAAGTAACAAACAAATTAAGAAATGAACTTTCAATTATTTTATTCAATACCACAAGAGTATTAGGACAGGTGTTTATAATGAGGTTTGATGTTTTCTAAAAGATACAGTGTTTTAGATGCAGTAATTTTTTTTTGTGTACCCTGGAAAAATATTATTACTATATATGTGGTTCTTAAAAAAATGTTCTTAACGGCAACACATTTAAGAACTTTCTACATGTTTGACAATACACTTCTAGGTAATAATGAAAGTCATATTTAGATATACTGTATTTTTGTTTTCAAAATCGATTACATTTAAATTGTGGATTTTTTTTATTTAAGTGTTAATTTTGATGCAAAAAATGTATTTGGGAGTTGCAGTTAGTAACTAGTAGTTCCATGAGTGTTACAAATACAAGATTTATTTATCATCGATAATATTTATTCATCAACACAATTGAATCGATATCGGTACTAATTAAAAATATTTTTTAGAATATGTGTACATAGAAAAAGAACTCTTGGAGATACCAAGGCTGAGAAGACATTCAAAAGTAGCAATATTATTGTTGCTAATTGAGTGACTAGATTTTTTGAAATTCGTTGTGAAATGGGATTTTACAGAATCTAATGATTTCTGAATGAATCTAATGGAACTAAAGTTTTTTTGTCAATTTGCTTATCAGTTGCTTTATGTGAGAGGAGTTTGAGCTAACTAAAATAAATCAAAAATTACTTGCAGGCAACAATGACTGCAACCAGATTGCTTAAACTTGGTATTTTAACGATAGAACATGGAGCAACATAAAACATAAAATTTAATGATATAATTTCCGAGTTTGTAATTGTTAAAGCTAAAAGAAGAAATTTTAAATGTTTTTTTTTCTAATAAATAGGTTTCACAGATCGAAGTGAAATAATGTAGAAGTCATGCCTACGGTTATAATCTTAATAATGAAAAAAAAATAAATAATTTTAATAAAACATGGTCTATTGTCAGACTTTTTTTTAACAGTTTTGCTTTTTGAGGTGACACCACAATATCCGCTCCGGGTGCCACCCACGTTAGCTACGCCACTCCAATACAGTACGAACTGAGCATGTCACGAACGTCATGGAATTGAACGCGTGTGTCGCAGCTTTAGATTGTAGCTGTAACGCAGCTGTGTGCGGTTAGTCACGCCCGCCGACGGACTTTGCCTCGCGATTGTACGCCGCCGGTGCAAGTTCGGTGCGCGTGCACCGGCGGCGGCGTCCTGTTTTCCTTTTGCGCGCTCACTGAACGCAACAACGTCGCTCGCCGCGCTGTTTTACACGTCTCTCGGTACTGAAGTTCAATTATTTCATCAGCGGTGGTATTATATGGGATTTATTGGTGCTTATCGAATGTTATTGTTTTATTGCGGTAGATATGATTCACGCGATGACTTTATTCGTTGATGTACAGATTTCAGTTTTTTTTTTAATGTCAACGGTAGGGTTACAATGTAAAATACAGATCTATAAAAAAAGGTCGAAGGTCAATGAGATAGGAATTTTTAACTATCAAAACATTTTTCTACTAGAAAAATATTTTTTTTTTAGGAATTTTTCATCTATCGATTTTGATCTGTTTTCTGGGAACTGACGCGGTTTATACATAGAAAAAAAAAAGACTGAGTATCAAACACCATCTATCAAAAATTTTACATGCTATTTTGGAAAAAATCGAATTAACTCACCGATTTTGATGCAATGTACAACGATCGACATTGTTTTTTTGATCAAAAGAACTTATTACATTTATAGCTTTATCGGTAGAGTAGTTTGGAAAATATTCCAAAAAACCCTTTACGAACAATTTTTCAACACGCACGCACACACACACAGATATTACTCTGCTAGAGACAACGTGTTTGTCGTTACGGTCACTAAATTTCATCGTACTCATTATGAGGTTTGTTGTCAGTTATATCACCTGTCTTGTCTTCTTTAACGCTATGTAGCAAAAATGTTAATAATTACTTTTTTTTTTATAACAATGCATCGGATTCTCGAGACCCACCACTACGAGCCTTAAAAGTGATATATTATGGCAATTCAAATAGTACTTATATAATCCTATTGTTTATTTTATATTTCATTGCAGGAAGTAGATATGATAATCGCGCGTGTGAACGTGACTTCAATTTATATATCAAAATAATTATTCATTCAGTAGGTAAAATTGACAAAACTCTTGATATAATCATTAGTAAATTTGGAAGGATTTCTCGAAGACATTGTAAAAAAAGACCGTATTAGTAAATTTAGATTTTTCATCGAAATGCTATTGATTTACGTATTTATCAAATTTTATTGTACTATGTGATTAGGAAGTTGATGTGTGCTTATTGACTTGTGTATTGAGCATTTTTCATGATGAGATTTGATTAGAAAGTATATACTAAATTTATTTATTTATAACAGTCGTGCTTTATCACACTTACTTTTACTTAAGTTATATTTACTTATGTTCTCTAAGCAATTTTAAAAAACCTGTAGATATGTCCTAACCACGTACATTATTATGATAATTATGGGTAGTCGGTCAAGTTGTGGTACTGCGTTGTTACCAGAGGAAGTTCTAGTCCACATAATATCTGTTATTTTTAAAGCAAGTATCTCTTTGCGTTTCATTTTAAATTATCATTTCAAACGAGTTAACTTAATAATTTCCTTTGTGAAATTTATATTAAAAAGATATAAATAAAAACTCGAAATTTGCAATACGACTATCTCTTTAATACGACTATAAAATATGGTTAAATTTTAATACTACCTGAATATTAGTATACAATATTGATATATTTGTTATATTTTGACATATTTGTCATATTTGACTTATCTGTATGGTTAGTTATAGGTTAATTATAATACAAAAAATGTAAAAGCACATTTGTATGTATTTTTATCACACCCTGATGATTGGGTGTATTACAATTGGAACACTAACCATTCGTCGCGAAATCGCTCGAAGATGATTAAGAGTTCTGTAACGGAATCAAAAGCGGAACGGAAACCGGAATTTCGTTTAAAGTTTAACCAGAATTGACATCGAGAACAAAATCATGATCACGATTGAAAATGACAGAAAAATCGGCCGATTTAGAAAACGAAGGAATTCATCCTACATTCATGAAAGCAAAACCGGGATCATATTTGATTAATAAAAAACATTAAAAAATTTAAATTTACGCCTAGCGAAGCGAGCGGGTGACCGTTAATAATACATACATAAATGCAGGAGAACTCGTAGCTTATTAACTTATTACTGCTTAAGGTTGCGAAATTTTATTTTTATTATTTATATTTAGA